>JAANYP010004584.1:125568-284657 GCA_020465985.1 Centrapalus pauciflorus | reverse complement strand
TTATATATATATATATATATATATATATATATATATATATATATATATATATATATATATATATATATATATATATATAGGATTGAGTTCTTTTAAGAAACCTTAAATAATGTGGGAACATACGAACCAATTTCAGCCATTGGATAAATAAGATCAAGGGTGGATAATCAATGACATTGTTGTAAATATTTTCAAGTATGGTTGGGTCCACTAAGGGCAAATCAGTCATTTTTCCTCCTTCCTTTAATGCAACTTTTCAGAAAAGTTTCCATCTTGTTGTCCTTTAATTAAACTATGTAATCATCAATGAGTTTGTCATTAATTTTTTTCTTTTTCTTCCATTTTTTCCGGAAAGAAGAAGCTCGATTCCGTCGCCGGAAAACCATTTTGTTTTTTTTTATTTCACCTGAATCCATGGAGTCAATCGACACATTTCAACAGACCCCGTGTAATATTTTTCCAAATGGTTTTGCAGCCGATGAAGAGGTCGACGATTGTTTTTACCTAATCCAGGTCATGTTTATATTTGATTCGAGTATTCGTTGCTTTATTTAACGTTTCTTCTACGTAGAATATGTTGCATTCTACGTAGAATATCTTCCATTCTACGTAGAATATGTTGCATTCTACGTAGAATATCTTGCATTCTACGTAGAATATCTTGCATTCTACGTAGAATATCTTGCATTCTATGTTGTCTGTAACTCTATATATATTTTTGTATTCTATGTTGTCTGAATAGAACTTCTATAAACATTTATAGATTTTGAATTTTTTAATCTGTATTCTACTCATATTTTATGTTATATTATGATGTTCATATTTTCTAGTCTATTTTATATTTTGAAATCGCAGAATCGGGTAAAGATGAAACGCTCAAGACCTTGCTAAACGACGAGAGCTCTGAGCAAGACAATAAGAAAGGCACGGCAAAAAAGATATATTCTACGTAGATTATTTTGTATTCTTTGTAGTTTTTTATAGATTGTCTGTAAATGTATATAGATTGTTGTATTCTATGTTGTTTGAATAGATCTTCAATAAACATTTATAGATTTTGGATTTTTTATGTATTCTTCTCAGATTTTATATTATCTTATGATGTTCATATTTTGTATCAGTGTAAATCTATATAGATCTTCTCACATTTATAGTTTTTTACAGATTGTTTGCAAATTTATATAGATCTTAGGTAAGTGTCACATATTCTATGTAGAATACCCCAATTCTACGCAGAATGTTCACATATTCTTCATAGAATACCACTAATCTAAGTAGATTGTTCACATTCTACGTAGATAGTTCACATATTCTACATAGAATATTGTTATTCTATGTAACTAGAATTGTTATACATTTTTTTTTGCATCATAGTTTTGAATCCATTGTTTTAATGCAATTTGTAAAAGATTCCATCATGGACACCATTGATTGTGATTGTCGAATGTTCGATCGGATTGTGTTGCTTTGTATCTCCGTCATAGATGTTGTATATTCACCATAGAATATTATGTTGACTCCATAGAATATATTTTAATCTACATATAAAGTTGTATAGTATTCATAGAAAAAAAAAGGATGAAGAGAAAAACTCTGGTGGTTTTTTTTTGGGAGAAAAAAAAAAAGATGAAGAGAAAAACGAGGAGGAATTTTAATTGTGTGTGGAAAAACGTGCAGCTCCTTTTTCAATGTTATCCCCAATATACCCCTTACCCACCTATTTTTCCAACAAAAAAAACCCCTAAAGCCTTCTTAATTTCAAAAATGTCATCTTACATCTAAGCCATTGATTTCATGAAATCAATGGATGAGATTAGTTTTTTAGGTTCCCACATTATTTAAGGTTCTTAGAAGAACCCTCCCATATATATATATAATTATATATATATATATATATAATATATATCCAAGACATAAATATATAATATACACATAAACATTATGTGTATGAAAATTATATACACATTAATTTGTATGTATTAAAATTATATACACATTAAGTTATATATTATATTATTAATTATTATATATATACATAAATTATATATATATATATATATATATATATATATATATATATATATATATATATATATATATATATATATATATATATCCATCACATATTATATAATTTATGTGTCGATAATTGATTAGGTTGGAAGATACTTAAATAAATAGTGACTTTGGAGAGGAAAAATATCGACGATATTTTTTTTTTACTTAAACGCAACTAACAAAATTACATATATAAATGTCAACAATAATATTATAAAAATTAAAATTAATAAAGAAGATGAACTTTAAATAAATTAGTAAAGAAAATATATAATTTTAATTAAAATAAAAGTTAATTTTTAAATAAAATACGAACAACAGTATATGTAAATAAAATATTAAAACATAAGTATATTTACAAATAAAATAAGTGTGTTTATAATGAATTAAGTATATCTATAAATAATATAATTATAAAAAATAAAATAAAATAAATTAAATTAAATGTTGGACTATAAATAGGTAAATAATAAAATCATAGGGACTAAAATCGTCTCAATGAAAAGGGTAAAAATGTCATTCTTACAAATTTAACGGTTGTGTCGTTAACTTTAACGAACGAGGGACTAAAAGTGCACAAAATTAGCAAAATAGGGATGAAATTCGATCTTATTAGGGTTAAGGGACTGAATCCGGGTAAACTATCAAACCACAAGGACCAAAAATGTATAATATATAAAATAGATAAAGTATTCATCTTTTGTATTATAATATATATACAATATACACAGCATGTTGCTATTAAAAGTAATCGGGGATTTAAACGGGTTATTTAAACGGGTTATATAATCGGGTATATATGGGGCGGGTATTAGCAATACCATACCCGCTCCGTCCGTCGTTTAACTTAATCGGGTTCGAGAAAACCCGTCCCGTTTATATCAGATTTCGGTTTTTCCCGTCATGTTTGGTTTTTTTTTTTTGCCATCCCTAAGAAAAAGGTCCCCAATAATACCGGTCGAAACAAATCCCCGGTAATACGTGTCCCTACGTGTCTTTTGACAACTTCTACCCACTACACTTACATATATTAATTCCTTTACTTTGTCATTTCACAACTTTCGTACGACGTGATTCAATCATCTTTTTAATTCAATTTTAATTTTTTTTAAAAAAATGTGAGATTGCGAATTGACGTTTTATTATTCTATGAGAATTGAAGTACCTGAAACTAATCTAACTTTTTAATTAAATCAATATGATATTTATTTTTTAAAGTTACATGTCAAAAATAACAATAATTTTTTGCATTTTTTTCGTTTATAGTCAAATTATTTACTTTTTATTATTAATAACAAAAAAGTTTTGTATTTTTTTTATCGATTATAAATTTTTTTTACCTGAAAACATGTTATAACAGATTACCACACCATTTTTTCCGATAACAACTTTTATTTTTGTACCGATAATAATGACAATTTTTATTAGTTTTACCAATAAGAACACATTTCAAATTAAAACCCTATTCATCTTTAACTTATTTATTTTAAAAATTAACTTTATAAAAATCAAATTACGTTCAAATAAGTTTATAATCCATGTGTTCAAATTTTGTAAGAAAGAGAATAAAGTCATTGTGACATATCAAAATACTCTTTTCTTTTTTAACGTTTATAGAAAAATATTTTTGTTCTCTCTCTTTCATGAACGCACATTGCCATTGTTTTCTATCTAAAAAAAATTTGAACACAAAATTAGATTATAAACTTATTTGAACGTGTTCTAATTTTTCATAAATTTTGTTTTTTTTTTTAAAACAATAACAAGTAAAGATAATGAGGGTTTTAACTTGATATATTATTGTTATTGGCAAAACGGTAAAAGTTATTGCTATTATTGGTATAAAAAAATTAAAGTTATTGATATTATCGGTAAAAATGGTTTGATAACCTGCTATAACATGTTTTTAGGTTAAAATTTGATATAGATCGGTAAAAAATTAAAAAATTATTGTTATTAATGATAAAAAAATAAATAAAGTGGCTATAAACTGTAAAAATATAAAACGATATTGCTATTTTTGACATATAACCCTATTTTTTTTATCAGTGAAATGGTCACAAAGAGTACATACTTAGAGAGCGTTTGGTTCGCACATTTCTTTAGATTAAACGGGATCTGAATTTAAAATCATGTGTTTGGTTTACAGATTTCAGCAAAGATTTAGAATCCCTTGATTTCTCTTAAATCAAATCCTCCTTTATTATTTAAAAATTCAGTCTATCGCCTAGAATTTTAAATCCCATTTATGTTGCATTCTTCAAATTAGCAAATAGTCTTTAAAAGATAATGTAAAATTTTTAACGAAATCCTGATTACTGAAAATGCTACATAATGCAATTATGCAAAATTCTTTGATAGAATATAAATCACACAAAAAAAATCCATGAACCAAACGCTCTTATAAATTATAACATGTTTTTACAAGTGATTTATCCGTTAACAATATATGTATGGCAATAAAATTTATTAGATTGAATAGTTCACAAGTTTAATTAACACTTGTCAAAAGTCATTATTGGTTTGGTTTAAAAAAAAAGTCATTATCATACGTAGTGGTGGTTGCTTATTTCGTTCCAAATTAAATGTCCACATTTTCATTTTAAATTAATCCAGAATAAGTATCCATTTACAAAAAAAAAACACGATTATAGTTTATTATATTTTAATAGGGTAGCCATATATTACAAAGTATATATTTGCCATTTCAAGAATATGATGATGTAAGGATAAAATGATCATTATAAGTATATAAAAGTTATATATAATAGTAATACATTCTCTGAAATTGTATGGTTTTAACTTTTAACTACTGGATATTTATTTTGGAACAAAGGAATTATACAAAACTAATCCTCGTGCCCATCCCCATCCTTGGTGAGGACAAGGAAGAAAACGAAATTCATAGAGACAGATGACAATCGTTTAAACAAAATAAGTAACATCGAATTCACTTTGAGGATAATTGTTAGTGTACCAAGATTTTTTAAAAGACCAAATTAATCATCATCATGTTCATCCTGATACCGTCCCAATGAGACAAATTTTTTACAAAAAAATAAGGAACAATATGAAAATCATCTCTGTTTACGTATCCCATGACTCGATTACGTCGGTTTTTTTTTCACTATCGGTGTTTGTTTTTTTATTATTGCTAACCTTATTCGTATGCATGCCAGCTTGCTAACCTTATTGGTATTTGGTTGTGTTTGTTATTTTAAGAGTTAAATGTCTGAAGTCTGAAAACTACGTCTGAAATTAAGAGGTGGACTTAAGATCTGAAGTCTGAAGTCTGAAAACCACATCTGAAATTAAGACATGACAAGTCTGAAATTAAGAGCTGACCTTAAATGTTTAATTGAATTAAATTGGTTTTTTATATTTTAGTTAAATAAAATATCAACTTACTGTACCTCTTAAATTAAGACTTCAGACTTCAGACAAAAGTCCACAGCTTAATTTCAGACGTGGTTTTCAGACGTTCTAACCTCCTAAGTCTAAAATGTAACAAACAGTCTGTTTTGAATTAAGATCTGAAATCCACTTAACTCTAAAATGTAACAAACAGTCTATTTTCAGTTTAGATCAGAAATTAAGACTTCAGAGGTTTTTAAGAGGTAATTAAGTCAAAACAAACACACCCTTTGTTATTTTTCATTTGATATGAGTGTGATATGAAAGTGATAGGTCACGGGTTTGATTTCCGTCGGAGTAAAATTGAAATTTTGGTGGAGATTATAAGTTCTGAAGTTCTCACTTAGAGCAAAGGAGTAGTAGTAAACTAGTTTGCCGTTAAAAAAAATCATATGTAAATGACGTAAAACATGTAACAAGTTTTGAAGTTTAATTTGGGGTTTATATGATAAAAAAAATCATGTTTTCATATTTTTTGTGTTTTCGTCATTCCATATTATTTTTTTTCCATAAAAGTCATCAAGTTAATTTTTCTTTTTGGTTTAGTGAAATTTGGACATTAAAACCCAGTTTTTCATTTTTTAAAAACTCGGTTCACAAATTAATAAATGTCTAATGTCCAAATTTCACTAAACCAAAAAAAAAAAATAACTTGAGGTTTTTCATGAAAAAAATAACATGGACGAACGAAAACACAAAAAATATGAAAACATATTGGTTTTTTTTCAAAATAAACCCTTTAATCGGAGAACCTCTCCAGTAAGTTTTGTGTTCGTACCTAATGGAGAACTATTAGGCTGCAGGGAGTGGGGTTGCCAAGCCTCGGCAATGCCCACGGTACCGAGTTGGTACACCGCCCCCTTGCCATGGCATCGGCAAGGTTTTGCTCGGCAACGGCATCCAAATGCCGAGCTCTTTCTCCTTCATTTTTAATATATTAACATTTAATATATTATTATTATTATTATTATTATTATTATTATTATTATTATTATTATTATTATTATTATTACTATTATATAATTATTTATATTTCATTTACTCTCTAAATATACAAAAATACATCCTTTCATTTATCTCATATCTATTCTCTCATTACTCTCTTTATATATATAATTATTTATATTTCATTACTTTTTATATATACATACATATTATTTCATTTTTCTCAACTTAACACAACCAACATATTATATAAATTCTTTCATTTTTATCATTTCAATTTCTCAAAAAAAAAAAACATTGAATATATTTGAGGTGTTCAAAAAATTGATCTCAACGTTGATCCGGTTGATAATTTTGAAAACGAATATTCGAACCAAGACTTCACGTAGTGTAGTTTTCATTTTAATTTTTTTAATGTTTTTACTTTAATTTTAAAATTTAATGTTCTTATTTTATTTTTTAAAATTTAATGTTCATCATTGTATGTTTAATTTTAATATCATTAATTTACTTTTTATTTCAATGTTTTTATTTTAAATTTAAAATGAAAATAAAAAAAAAGAATGGCAAGTGGCATCCACACCCTCAAAATGGCATCAAAATAGCAAAGGATGGCAAAGCTGATGTGGCGCTGACGTGGCTCCTAATTTGCTTGGCATTGTCGCGAACCACTCCTTTGGCCTTACAAGTTTACAACTTTATGATGGAAGATGTTTAAGAAACATCATTATTTCAATTTCAGATTCATGCATTGATGATGTCTTTGACTTTGACTTAGGTTGACGTGTATTTTTGTCTAGTTGTAATGAACTTTAATAATTTAACCTATTAAACACTCATTTGACATTTTTATTCCGGTTTTTAGAACTTCGTAGTATCACATATATCCCTCTTAAACATCATTAATATCATTTATACTCAAATTCATTAATTTAATTATTTTAAAACTCATAATTAATATTATTTATTAATTAATGATAGTTATACTCTTATTTATTTATTTTTTAACTAAACTTCATAATATCATATTTACCCAATTAAATTAATTCTTAATATTATATTCCGCATAGTAATTATATATTATTTATTTTGTAAATCCTTTACCATATAAATCTTGCTCTTAAAACAAATTAATATTAATAATATAATTATGGAGAAGCTTTGGTTTATAATAAAAAAAATTAGTTCACTAATAATATACAAATTTTAATATTAAAATATTTTTTCATTACTAATTATTAAAAAAATTGTTATAAATATGGACTCTAAATATATAGGATAAAATACATATAATCTTATTGTTAACACAAAATATACTTATACATAGGGATGTGTGGAATGACTGGAAAACCGAACCGAAACCGAAACCGAACCGGAACCGATTGGAACCGATTTTTAGTATTCAGTTCGGTTATCGGTTCTTATAATTTTTAATTGGTTATCGGTTATTCGGTATGGAACCAAGAATTCGAAAAGTCCATGGCATGGATACCAAGAAAATTTAAAAACCCATGATGGAAATTGTGAAAAACAAAAGATTATTTGATGGTTGTCTTCCTCAATCCTCACCATACCTAACACTTGGAAGAATTAATTGTATCGATCAAATCCACTTTATTCTAAAAACAAGCAATTTTTAAAATACAATCAATAACTAAGAATATATCATATTGTTAAAGAAGTAAGTCAGAATGATATTTTATCAAGATTTACATTCAATAAAACGTTAACCAAAAGCAATCTAGATTTGAAAATCCATTAGGAATTGTTCAGGTTGAAAATCCATACTTTACGTTGACATTCATAACAAAAATACTTTTTTTTGCAAAAGTATAATAAAACGTTAATCGTGTTTTTTTGTTTATATCTTGTTATAATATATATATATATATATATATATATATATATATATATATATATATATATATATTGCAAATTTTGGTTCTAAACGGTTCCATACCCGAAATACCCGTACCATAACCGAACCGGAACCGGAACCGTGTTACAATTATTGGTTCGGTTATCGGTTCTTACAATCTTCAATTTTCGGTTTCGGTTAAATCGGTTCCGGTTCGGTTCGGTCCGGTTCCGGAACCGTTTACATCCCTACTTATACACAACTAATAACATTGGATAACAAGTTATAACTCAAGTACTAGATTAAATATAAAAAATTAAAAAACTAGACTAAAAAACAATAATTATAAAACGAAAGCAAGCTTGAAGAAATAAAATAGAAACTAATATATATATAGAAAACAAAAAATATATACTAAATTAAAAAACAAAATGCAATACAACTATAAAATTTGAAAAGAAAAAGAAAAAAAGAACATAATATGTAATTAGTTAATTGTATATAGAAAACTGCAGAAAAAAAACAAACAAGAAAATATAATAAGACGATACGATTTGATTACAAATGAGCAAAAAAACATAATAAGAAATATTAAATATGATTTTTAAATGATATAAAAATAATTAAATTAATGAATTTGGGTATATATGATATTAATGATGTTTAAGAAGGATATATGTGACATTGATAATTAAAATTGAGTATATATGATATTATAATGTTTAGAAGGATATATATGATATTAAAATATTAGGTGGATATATATGAAATTCTTTTGTTTTTTGGCAAAAATAAAAAAATTAATTAAGTTATCAACTTATATTTCTAATGATTAAACCTTAGTCATCCAGTTTAATTATACAGATATTGAATCGTTGGACCTTGACACATTTATTGATTAAGTCAATCTAAGATCTTTTTAATGATTAAAAGATTGTTAGTCAACAAAAATTTTGTTTATTAGATTTTTGTAAAATGAAAACTATTTTCGCTTTTTAGGAAAATATAATAAAAACAAAAATTTGTTTAGAAGCGTTTAGTCGTTTAATTCAAGGTAGTAACTAGTAAATATACATTTATTGATTAAGTTACTCAACCACTAATTAAGAGAGATCAATTGGGTTTAGCTCATTTGGTATGAGGAGTGATGTGTAATTGAGAGGTCACAGGTTCGACGTCCAGCAGAGACAAGTTGGAATTTAATTG
The DNA here is from genome assembly GCA_020465985.1 of Centrapalus pauciflorus. Lineage (NCBI taxonomy): Eukaryota > Viridiplantae > Streptophyta > Magnoliopsida > Asterales > Asteraceae > Centrapalus > Centrapalus pauciflorus. Next base: position 275,176 of record JAANYP010004584.1, on the reverse strand, counting down.
GTGAAAGTAAGTTCTGAAGTCCCCACTTAAAACAAAGGGGTAGTTTAGATGTGAATATACGGGTTACAGATGAACACAAAATGATTCTGATCCTCTTAGTCGGTTTTATGGTTTTATTAGGCTCCTTTACGAACATAATTGGACCACCAAAAAGTGAATTGAGACAATGCCAATTGAGTGTCACTTCAATCATAGAATGAGTGTTACATATGGGGAATGTATCAATCGAGGATTCTATCCTTTCAATAATTCAATTTTAATGTTACCAGTGTCGATACTAATTAAGATTTATTTTTATTATGATTATGGGATTCGAGTTCTTTATATCAACTAAGTTTACAAAGTTTGAACGATTTGTTTATACATATTTGAATCGTACAAAACTTATTTTTAAAAATTGGTGTATTATCTGACAAATACTGATAATGATAATAAAATTAAATGTAAAGAAAGGATACTAGCTTCTATATTTGTACGTAACTATTGCATAACAAACAGTTCCTACTCAGAGACGGATGTAGGAATGTAGGAAACGTTTGATAGGATGAAATTTAAGAATGAAATTAATTGTTTTTACAAGTTAGAATGAAAATTTTATTTTTAATGTAAATACTCATTTTTCTACACTTTATCAAAACAGGAAAAAAAGATCAAAATAATAAAAAAAGAGAGTTTTTGTTTTTCCAATATTTATTTAGTATCATCCTAAGTAATAAAAAAAGTTGATAAAAATGTAATATTTCAAGTTATTTGGGAGATTTAAGTTGTTTTTTTAATTATATAATGAGAGTAAACTAATCAAAAATTGAATTTCATCATCTTTTCTAATTTATATTCACCATATATTGATAGAAAAACAAAAGTAATAAAATTTTATTATATTAATTTAGATATCATGTGGATACATGTCAAAATATAAAAGTGATACATTTTTTCACGCAATTAATTTTTTTTTATTTTCATTTCTTATCATTCTACCGAACAAAACGCTGACTAAAATATATTTTATCAATTTTTTATTTACATATTACTTCTAAAATTTTATCTCATAAAAAATTGATGAAAAGATTTCTAGGTAGAACAACCACTTAAGGCCCAGTTTGTACCCAATTATTTAAACCTAAATTTCAGGGCTTGATGGGTAAATAACTAAGAAGTTAATTTATAATTCAAACTTGGGCTTTTAAAGTCCCATTTAATAAGTTTTGAGATTTAATCAATCTTTAAGTAAATTTATTTCAATTTTCATTTTTATAAAACGTAACGACTGATCATTTAAATAAAATGTTAATAAACGTGAAAACATGATAGGTTTTAAAAAAAACACATTTTAGAGATAAAAATATATTTAGATATGTTATAAATAGTTTTTGCGTTTTCAGTTTTTACTCTTAATTATAACATAGATTTGAGTGACTAGATTGAAAACAAAATTTGAAAACCTCAAAAATATGTTTTCAAGTTTAACTGTAAATTTGAAAGTTGAACACTGAAAATTTCAAAAGACAAATTTGACTTAAAAGATTTTTGATTTCGATTTTCTCAATTTATCCGAACCAAATTGCAATTATTTGGATCACTTATTAGTTGCGAAGAAATTTTTATAGTGAACTAAGAATACCCAAATAATTAAACATAAACATTTATTTTTCATTTTAGCTGAATCTATTTTAACATTTTAATTTTTATATTTTAGTTAAGTATTCTAAGTTATCAGTATGTATATTTTATTTCTTTATTTCTTATAACTTTTACATTTAGACTTATATATACATAAAAAAAAAAGAGTTAATTACATAAATGGTCCCTGTGGTATGTCCTAAAAATTGGATTTGGTCCCTGAACTTTCAATTTTGCAGAAACGGTCATTATTTTCACTGTTTGTTTGCAATTTTGGTCCCTCTACATATTAACTTTCTAATATGACCAATTTACCCTTATTATGATGCAAACCATAGGGATCATTTACGCAATTATTTCTTTTAACACAATTTTACTCTTAATTAAATAATTTATTTTTTAGTGTTAATTAACTTTAATGAATTATATAAAAGAATAGATTTGTTTTATTTACGTTGGTTCATAAATGATTTAAATATTTTTTTAGTCTAAATTAAATTTATTTAAAGTGTAAACCTCTCAAAATTTATAATAAAAAGATCATTTATTTTAGAAATTATTTTTTAGAGGTTTCATAAATAAAATATTTTGACATTATATTTATTTATGTTGGTTCATACATTTATAATAAATAATATTTATGTTGGTCAAACCACAAAGACCATTTATGTAATTAACTATAGTTTTTTGTTTAGTGTTAATTAACTTTAATAAATTATAAAACATTTATCTAAGGCGAAAGTAAAATATATTTGACCAACATAAATATTTTTTATTACAAATTTATGAACAAACATAAATAATTATGGAGTCCATATTTTTTATAATATTTTATTAATGAAACCACTAAAAAATAGTTTCTATACATAAATGATTTTTTCAAAATAAATTATGAGAGGTTTACACTTTAATTATAGTTAATTAAAAATAATTAAGACTAAAAAATATTTAATCATTTATGAGCCAACATAAATAATTAAATAATTCTTTTTTTTTTGTAGTTTATTAAGGTTAAGTAACACTAAAAATAATTATTTAATTAAGAATAAAAAGAGTTAAATATTAATTGTAGAAATGGTCCCTATGGTTTGCACTAAAATAAGGGTAATTTGGTCATATTAGAAAAGTTAATAGGTTGATGGACCAAAATTGCAAACAAACAATGAAAATAATGACCGTTTCTGCAAAATTGAAAGTTCAGGGACCAAATCCAATTTTTAGGACATACCACAGGGACCATTTTTGTAATTAACTCTAAAAAAAATGTTGTTGTCTAGTATCAATATATCACAAACCAGAACTATTTTCTATTTAAATTAATCAAAATCAAACTCAAATCGATATTCATTTAATTACTATTAGTTAATCATCGTTAATCTTATTACCATTAACCCTCACACGATAAACAAAAGTTAACAAAAGAACCCAGAATCGCACTTACATTGAATGCCATTTTCATTCTCATTCGTTATGATCGATAGGATTATGATTGTCGATCTTGTAAATTTGATTTCTATCTATTTGAGCACAACAAATCAATTGTGTTATTTTGATGCCATTGAACCAGAGAAAAACTGATGTGAAAGTTATAATGAATAGAAAAAATTGATGCGTGAATCACAATCGTTGAACCAATGAGTACATATATTTATAGAGTGTCATGCTCATTTTGGATCTTGTTGTTCTTATATTATTCCTTTGCTTGATTTTGCAAAAAAAGAAAAAAATTGAAACTTCCAATAACCAACTTTAGATCCAGCTAATGTACATTTATTAGGTAACTTATATACATTTAATTATTGATTAAAATGCAATCAAAATCATGTTGTATTAACATTTATTTAAATATTTGGTAGTTTTCTACTAAAACGTTGATGAGCGACCCTGTATTAACATCCAGGGCCGTCTTTAAACAAGTGCAGGAGGTACGTCTGCACAAAACCCGATTTTACAAGGCCTCATAGTCATAAAAGGTCACGATTCAAAGTCTTAAGTTAAATGACACCTTTTAGTATTAGTTTTTCTTTAATAATTAATTTGTTTTAACCTTATCACCGATTTTTGAAGGTCTTATGGAATACAATAAAAACTCATAAGATTTTTATTCACAACCTTCAATATACTTATTAATATTTAGTTTAAGAACAACCCATTTACCATTTAAATCCATGTGACGGTCCTGTAATCATGGTGCATCTCTGAGTCATCATTATAGTGAGGTACTAACTAGCAAAGCTCCCATTATTTCATGGCATGGTATGAAATTTAGAACAAACCATGGCCATGGCCAAAGCCATAGCCATTATTGACTTGAGAAGCACCCGAAGATGCTGATATGATGGGGGTAGGCTTCATTTCATATTGATCAACACCTCCTCTTATACTATTATCGGTAACGAAAAGCGGCATATAGTTAGAACTTTCAATGAAAAGTTTACTAGCTTGTGTAGCCATAGTCTTCTTGAGTTCCTCCATCGAGTCCTTTAGTTGCTCGAGCTCACGCAAATTCAGGTTTTCAATTGGTGTCTCCCACCAAAACTGGCTCTCGCTAGCCTTTCTCATTTCATCTAGTGTCTCGCTTCTTTTTTTCTCAGCCTCTAACTCATTAAGAATATGGGTTAGATGCATGTTTAGTTGAGGAATGGTAGCTATCCTATGTGCTTCTACGAGATGTGTGCTTGTTGGGTTAAATACATCTTGGTTTCGGGTGAGAAATCTATCAACAATTGACTCGACTTTAGGATGACCAAATGAAAAAACTTTTCCAGCCGGAGAGAATACCACAATAGCGATTTCAACTCCACATAAAGTGCAAAGCTCACTAGCCTTCTTGAAGAGCCCTGATCGTCTCTTCGAGAAGGTCACTTGAAGATGATTTTTAATCTGGATTTTTGCAATTTTTATCTTTTGGCGACCCAAGCTTGGTTTCTTAGCCATAGGTTAAGATCTTCAAAGAGTATAATATGAACAAGAAACCAAGCTTTTTTTTTTTTTTTTTTAAATGATGGATGAAGTTTTGACTAAAAAATGGCAAATTTATAGGGAGTGAAGTAATTAAGTGTTATGTTTGGTGTTTCAATTGAAATAATTGATTTGGGAGTTAGAAAATCTTGATTTTTAATTCATGCATAATAGGATAATCAATTTCTTGTTGTTAACATAATGATGCAATACAAAGTCAACACCTTGTATATGTGGCATGGAAGATAGTAATCGTGTATGTTACATTTAGGTAATTGAAGTCAACTTTTAATTTTCAAGTTTAATTGTAATTGATATTATTAACTAGAGAAATCAAGTAAAAAACCAATGTTTAGTATTTTTCGAATAAGTTGTTGCAACAAAAACGTTTCCGTAAAGGTCTCTCAATTTAAAAACATTTTCGTAAAAATCACTGTACATAAAATATTTCCATAAAAGTTCTTTAACTTAACGAAATTTTATAAAAAACATCTGAAAAATCCCATAAAACAACGCAATTCGTAAAAAATTTCAAGTTGAAGGACTTTTATTGAAACGTTTTTGGTACAGGAACTTAATCGAAAAATATCAAAAGTGCGTTGGTTTTTTGTATAATTTTCCCTAATTAACTAAAACTGTATTTTATGTATATATATATATATATATATAGGGGTGGGTTCAATGGAAAACCACTATGCACCTGAAAACTATGGAAACCTACGCATACCGTCCGATTTGGTGCATTTCATGAAAAACGCGGTGGCATGATCGTAATAAGGTGATGCATCACACGGGGTTTTGATGCATCACGCGGGAAATTTGATGCATCACGCGAGATTTTGATACATCACGCGGGGAATTTGATGCATTTGTGGTGGTGCAGTGCGGTTTTCACAAGTTTTCAAATGCATGGCGGTTTTCCATTGAACCTCCCTCTATATATATATATATATATATATATATATATATATATATATATATATATATATATATATATATATATATTACATTTTGAGAAATATATTATTGCCCAAAAACTTCCATAAAGGGAATTTTTTTGAATAAATATAATCAACCAGTTTCTAGAACGAAATGTTAATAGGATAATAATGATTAATAACTATATATTCTTGAGTTTGTACGTACTTATGCATATTTTTATGTATATTTAGTATTCAAACTTTTAAAAATATTCTAATTAAGTAGTTGAATTATCTTTAAAATAATGTATAATAATTATACATTGTTGAATTTGTATACATTTTACAAGTAATTTAACTATTTAATTGAAACACTTTTAAAATTTAATTATTAAATGTACATAAAAATATACAAACTTAAAAAAAAACATACATAACTATTAGACGACATTTTCTTTTATTTTATCATAAAGTTGCATACGCACCAAATCACAGAGATATTAGACAGTTCTATATGATATGTACCAGTTTATGTTCAAATTTAGGGGAAACAATTTTGACCCAACAGACCAAACGGATGAAACGATAAATTGACATTTACTAAAAAAACTAAGCTATAACATAATTTTTTTTTAAAAAATGAAAATTTATAAAACGGTGAATTAAAAAAATTGTTTACCGGAAAAAATTTTAAAATTATGTAAAATTTATGACTTTTGGTTGTCAACCCCTAAAGGTATCACCCCTATTTAAGTTATTTGCAAAAAGTCTACGATATATACGATCGGCCTGTAAAATGGAAAAGTAAGGTCGAATACAAAGGGCCTTTTTTTTTACTCTATTTTTTTATAATCAAGAATGAAAGAAATATAACAATAAGGGTTTATTATGAAAAAACCAACATGTTTTCATGTTTTTTTATGTTTTTGTCCATTAATGTTATTTTTTCAATAAAAGTCCTCAAGTTAATCTTTTTTTTTGCTTTAGTGAAATTTGGACATTAGAAACCGGTTTTTTAATTTTTAAAAACTCGGTTCACAAATTATAACCGGGGTCTAATGTCCAAATTTCACTAAACCAAAAAGAAAAAATTAACTTAAGGTTTTTTATGGAAAAAAAATAACATGGGGGGACGAAAACACAAAAAAAAAAATGAAAACATGTTGATTTTTTCATAATAACCCTAAAAATAATGACTTAACTATTTTCTTTATATGTAAAATGACATTAATTTGTACAAAATGACGGGTGAAATGCATAAAGAATTTTTATTTTATAACTTTAACGAATTCCTTTTTCTGCAAAAATGACATTTATTTGCATTAATTCTGAAATATATAATACTATAGTTGTCACATAATTTTGCTAGTATCCGATGGTACATCATATATATGTATGTTGGCGCAATGGGATTTATTAATAGTTCTATGAAAATGTTAAAAAGTAAGCATTCACCAACAATTATTAATTCAGAAATCAGTAATTTATGGAATATATTTCATGTAAATATGGAATTTCTTTGAAGTCTTCTTTGTGTTGGAAAAATTGGATACGCATATGGAATCAAGCTTTGGATAGCTCGACTCTTGAGATCGTGATAATACACTTTTGGTAAACAACAATTTGTTCCAATCTCAGAAGTCAAAATTTGTTTCTGATTGATATACAAGATTTTTTGCTAGATCTGGATTGAAAAAATTCATTTATATATAGACAGTGGATCATTATGGATTGAAAGAATTCGTTTATATATAGACACTGGATCATTTGTGTGTGTGTGTGTGTTGGGATTCAAGGAAGATCAAGTGTTTATCGTAGAATCTTGAAGAGCCACAATGCATCTAGTACACAATCTCCCGCGTGATTTTATTGAACTCGTATTATCACATTGGGGATTATGCATTATAAGGGGGATCATTATGCCCAAAAATTTCTCGTGCGACACAACCCTCCTGTGACACCCTTGCCACAATAAACACCATTACAATACACCCAGGATTAATCATCAAACACATGATTACATAATAATCTGAAAGCTTAATATAATTGTGGAAGCATAAAAGTTTATAATAAAAGTAATACAAATGTTTTAAATACCCTACGGTGCTACAAGGTTTCAAGTCTAAGTCTACATACTCAAAAGCTATTACAACATCCCAAATGTATTACAACAATAATCCCATAGATCCGTTACCAAAATAAGTAGTAGATATCTTCAAATACTTCAACAGATGACCTAGCTAGAAGGTCCAGCAGCGGATTTCCCTTTTCCTGTAAAAATTAAACAACTGAGGGGTAAGCGATGCTTAGTGAATACACAGATTTACGCATTCTATAAATCTTTATGAAGCCCCCAAGAGTAACACCGACGACGAACGTCATATACTCTCTTCGTACACCAAGTACGGAACAAGAGCCGCAGCTCCTTCGAGCCCAAAGCTCGGCATTAAACCAACCATCTGAGACAAAACATAACATCAGGGATGTCTTACTACCTACCAGAATCTCGGAGGGATCAGCTCCGGGTCACATAGCGCAGTAACATCGGAATAACAGATGCGACCCGCCGGTCCATCGATAGATGCACAACAAAAGAACAGACATGCAACAAGATCAATGTGCATCTAAATCTACGCAAGTTAGTAGAATTCCAAACGAAAGTGAAGCAACATGTCTCAGCAGGCAATAGCTAACATAAAACAGATATAGACATGCGAAATCATATGTACTCACAGTGAGTGCGTTAAATAATAACAGTCAATTTTATTTCTCTACGGGCTTTCAACCGGATCCACAAAGTACCCCACTGTGGGTTAAACAACACCACAAGGGACCTGTTAAGTCAGTTGTAACAAAACATCATGTCAATAGTGGTTTAATTTCATAAAACTAAATTTTATAAGTTTTGCAACATTTGACCCGAAATCCGAATCCCATACCCGAATTCGGACCACCTCCAATTTAAGACCCCATACAAGTTCGGTCCATATATAAGTTCGGACCCATCCGAATTCGGACTCCAACCGAAATCCAACACTTGAAAAATATCTGAAGTTCGGATCTCATCCGAATTCGGACCAGATCCAAGTTCATGTCGGATCTGAATTCGGACCATCCGAGTTCATAATTGTGCAGTTTTGTCATTTTCCAGATTTAATTCCAATCATTTTGTACTAATTCATTGTATGAAATAAAATATGTCAACAGGAATACACTTATTTCCAACTATTTTAACACTAATATTAACACTTTTATGTACCAAATCAAACCCTTTTTGACCATTCTTGTATCAACGGTCGAACACTCACACACACTAACACATAGTAATTTCCAAAAATCATACTTAGAGTTTGAATCTGATGCTGAAATTTTGTACATAGCATAATATACACTTGATTTAAACGAATCCACAACAATATAACACATGCATTTACATTTGCAACTCCAAATCTATGTTTCGGATTTTATCAAAACCAAACCAAAATGCTCCCAAATTCGAAATTTAAAGGATTCTTACCTCAAATCTTTGATTGCAGTGTTGATAGTTCCCTTTTATGATCTTGATTCCAACTTTTCAACTTCAAATTCCACTAACTTGATGATCCTTAATTGTTTAGAGAGAGAGCCGAGAGAGAGTTTGAATTTTAGAGAGAGAATGAGATAGTTAAAATGAAAGACTATTGAGTCTTTTATACTCCACTTTCTGTTATTGGCACAACTAACCGCTCAACTTATCTGATTTCATTAAATACTGATTTCCATCTTAATTTTATCATCACTAATAAAATTTTAATTCATCATACTTAAATAGAATATTGAAATTCTTAAATTTCTAAAAAAAACAACCATCTTTCATAATTAATCCAAATTCATAATTATCTTCCATAATTCAACTTAATTATATAGATTACAAAATATCCAACTAATTAATCTAAATTACAATAATTTAGATTTAAGGATGCTACACCTCCCCCCTACCCTGGTGTGTTGTATAATTTCCTTTAGGGATGACAATGGGGCGGGGCGGGGATCTCAGTTCTCATCCTTATCCCCGCTTCATAATCCTTTCCCCCATCCCCTATGGGAAATGAGTTTCTATCCTCATCCCCGTCCCAATCGGGGATCGGGGATCCCCGTCGGAGAATCGGGGTTTTCAAGTTCCTAAAGATTATATAAGTTTAAACTATAAATAGTAATTCAGTAGAGAAATACATGTAAATAACTTTAAAACAAGTTATTCAAACATATTTGAGGTATTTACAATATATAATGTATAATTTATAATAAAACTAAAACAAAGAAATGGATGCAAAAGATTATAAAACCAATATAATGAAAAATAACAATAGTATTTTAAACTATAGAAAAATCATATATAATGATATATAATATATTAAATAAAATGTAATGAATAATTTACATTGTCAAGTTATATATATATATATATATATATATATATATATATATATATATATATATATATATATATATATATATATATATATATTAAAACATAATTTATAACCGGGGTCGGGGTCGAGATCAGGGATTAAAGTGTCTCCCATCCCCGTCCCATCCCCATTATTTTAAATCGGGGATTCCCCGTCCCCATCCCCATCGCTGGTCAACTCAGGGATTCCCCAGTCAAACAGAGGTCGAGTTACTGGTTTCCCGTCGGGGATGAGTTTTTTTCCCAAGCCTAATTTCCTTTTGTGATACAGAAGCCTTTAACAAGCAAATCACATCCAAGTTTGCAATTAGAGGTCTAACGATTGCCTTGTTACCTCCTAATCACACAAGCAATCTTCTTGGCTCTCGCGATATCGAACCAAGGACCATCACCAAAGTCCGCTATTACTATTGCTTTTAGAGCATTTGTAATGTATACTAGTTTATTATCCATGTATTACATGAGTTAATTTTAGAAATTGATATTTATATATATGTATAATATAATAATTATATGAATAATAAAGTTTGCTTAATTTTTAGTTAGTTAGTTATTAAATTAATCCATATTAGATTTACATAGATTTGATTTGCTTTAAAATTTAAAAATAAAATCAGTAAATGACGTGGTAAAAGAAGAGAGTGACATGTAGCAAATTAAATGACAGCATGTCATGTGGCATTTAGTTACTCTTTTAATAATATAGATAGATTTGGATAGAGGTCCTTAAATCCTTATAACTGACACATTATCTTTTTAAATTTATTTCTTTTTTTTTCTATAATTCGAATTAGGTTTTATAAAAAATCATTCTTTTCTAAAACCCAATAAGACAATTTTAAAAATCTTTTATTGGTCCATATAACATTTTTCTTTCATAGTCCAATAATAAAAATGGGCCTCATTTATTTAACATTCTTGAATCTTGATTCTCCCACTAAGATTTGGTCGTTCAATACATCCCCTCTAACTATGATTTTTTATATGAGGACCACTTATAATAAACAACCTCACATGTATTCCAATGTCCTCGTATTGACATTTCTTTTTTCACATAAGACAAATACTTCGGTTGCGTTTGTCAATAAATTTTGGAAGCTATTAGGAGCTTTATCTTTTAATTTTTGGAAACTCAAACTAAAAAGCTTTGCTTGGTTGATAGAAGTTAAACTTTTGATTCGAATTTAAAAGTTGATTTTAAAACGAGCTTGAACTTTTGGTTAAACAAAAGTAATTTTTTACCCTCCAAATAATTATAAACTACAATTTTTTTAATTAATATCAATATCTTATTATGTTATTTAATAGAGTAAATTACACAAATGGTCCCTGTGGTTTATAGCAAATTACGGATTTCGTCCCTAACTTTAAAAAATTACACTGATAGTCCAAATTTTGAAATTTTGTCACGCTTTTGGTCCCTAAGAAACTCAATTTTTTAAAAATTCCAATTTTGCCCTTATAAATTAATTTCACATTTGGTCCCTAATTAATTAATTAGTTTTCTATGTTTGATTAATTGTATATTTATAATTGTTTAATTAATAAATACTAAGAATTTAATTTCATTTGATTTTCATTATTATTATTATCATCATCATCTGCATTTATTCGTGTTGACAAAAATATTTATTTTTTTAATTAATTTTTGTTTTATAATTTTTCCATCTATTAATATATTTAATTAATTTACCCTTTTTATCTTAATATATCAATTTTTTATGCTATTAATGTTATTTTTGGAAGTCTTAACATGGAAAATATGTATATTTAATTTAAAAAGTTTGAAAATCATTGATTCTTATTTTGTATATTTTTTATTAGTAGAATAATATAAAATAATGTTAGTAAATTGTATTATTTCTAATAAACTTTAACAAACTTGTACTTTTTTTTTTTTTTGCATTTTTAAAATTTTTATGAGTGTAACATAGGACTGGAAACGATCAAACTTTCGACGAACCGCTGCGGAAGTTCATTTATGTTCGTTTATTTATTAAACGAAATGATATTTTACACTAGGGCTGTAAACGAACCGAACGAACACGAACGATGATATATTCATTAATGTTTGGTTCGTTTTACAACCCTATGTTACACATAAAAATTTTAAAAATTCTAAAAATTACAATATTGTTAAAGTTAATTAGAAATAACAACTTTAATTACTAAGACTATTTCATATGTAGAATATACAATAGTCTACTAATAAAAATCTATAAAATAAGAATGAATAATTTCTAAAATTTATAAATGAATGTACATATTTTTCATGTTTAGAATTTTCAAAAACAATATTAATAGTATTTCAAAATTAATATAGGAAAATAAGAATGGTAAAATATTTAAATACATTGATAAATGGAAAATTTTTATAAAACGAAAAATAAACATTTCATCAAAAAAATGAATGTAGATAACAACAACAACAATAATAAAACTTATTAATACATAGGTAAATTCGTAAATAAGTTGTAATTAAATTATTATAATAATAAGTAAATATCATTTATCAATTAAGCAATTATAAATATACAAATAATTAAATATAAAAAAACTGAATTAGTTAATTAGGGACCATATGTGAATTTAAATTATAAGGGTAAAATTGGAATTTTTAAAAAATTGAGTTTCTTAGGGACCGAAAGCGTAACAAGGTTTCAAAATATGGACTACCAGTGTAATTTTTTGAAGTTAGGGACGAAACCTGTAATTTGCTATAAACCACAGGGACCATTTATGTAATTTACTCTATTTAATATTAAAAGCTATAACTACTTTTACCAAACACATTTATAAAAACAAAAGTTTCAGTTTTTTTAAAAAGTTCTAGCTCACAGCTCCAGCTAGTCGTATCAAACATACACTTTCTTTACGAATATCAATTACACATTTCTTTTTAGGAAAGTAATTGGAAGAAAAAATGTTGATTGCTTTAAATTTTAACAAGGCAAACGTTGATGTGATGATACTTATATATTTGAATTTTTTAAAATTTTTGGTTCGGTGAAATTTCAATTTAACAAGGCAAACGTTGATTTCTTTAAATTAAAGCTGATGTTGGTTATTTTTTATTTTTTATTTTGCAATTAAAATTTAACAAGACAAACAATTAATTTTCCCTTTTTGTTTCGGTATAATTTAGTATTTAAAGATTGTCAAAAGCAGTAGCGGATCTCAAAAATTTTTTTATAGGGTTAGAATTTAACAATGCTACGAAACTACGAATATTCGTGGTCCTTTAAAAAATTTTTAGACTTCGAAAAATCCGACCTATACTATAAGTCAAGTCGTCCGCCTACTTTTCTGATCTCCTTTCCTTCTATTCATCATTTGTCTTTGACCAATTCAAGGTTAAAAATGAAGTTCATAAAATACCGACCTTCTAACATTACCGACTTTGAAATCTCGGGTTTTCAAATTAATTCAGAGAAATTCAAATCGGTTTATCTTGATTAAATAAAAATCAAATAAGTAAAAGCTACAAATTAATTACAAACCCAAAGAAATTATATTATATAATTGTCGTCTACGAGTTTTCATAATTTGAAAACGGGTTATTAGATATCGCCTGAAACATTGAGAACTAATTTTTTTTTTGATCTTGATAACTTTCTTTTCAAAATTGATCCATATTATATATAAAATAAAAACTTTAATAATACTTATGTTAACAAATCAACAATAACAATCTAATCTAACAATCAAATTTACATTTATTTAGTGTTAAACAAAATAACAATTTATTAGTCTAGTATTTTTCATTTGATAATAAATTAAACACTTAAACAATTAAGGATAAGAGCAAAAAGAAGCCAATGATTATAGAATTTATCATAGCTAAAGTCAATGATACTCATGAGACTATGAGAGTTTAATAAATTATCAAACACATACATTCATACACATGTTTATATATTTTTTTAATATTTGCTAAATGGATAACAAATTATTAAGTTTGTAAGTTTTTCTTAGATTTTTTAATAGAAATATTTCTATATATAAATTTTATAAAAGATAATTAAGATGTGGGGGGTCGAACTTTAAAATTTATCGGGGTCTAAATTTTTTCAACTAAATATAAAATACCAAAAAAAAAATTATAGGGATCATTTGACCCACAATCCTATAGCTTGAATCCGCCACTGGTCAAAACGACAACCTTTACGCTGTGTTCTCGAGGGTGGAAAGATTATAAAGGAATGGAAAGTAAGGCGCTGTTTGGTTCACGGAAAATTTTCTGAAGGAATGGAATCTGTCAAAGGAATGGAATTCTGGAAGGAATGGATTTATTCCATTCCTTGCTGTTTTCTGTTTGGTTTGAATATCTGTCAAAGGAATTGAAAATTAATTTTGATAAATGACCAAATTATCATTATTATTAATTTCTTTAAGATTATAAAAATATTACAAGATAATTCCGATGTCATTTATTTATAAAACACATTTACAAGATAATCTTTTCTTTTTTCACAATGTTACCGCTTAAAATTTTTGTATTTTTTTATTTCTTCATATTTACTAGACGTCATTTATAAAAGATTTAGAACCGTAACAGAAAGAATGAAAAAATCAATTTGAATGTCAGTCGATTGATGAATATTTGAACTGTGCAACAGATCGATTGATGAAGAATATCTATTAATAAAAAGTACTGATAAAGATTTAGATTTTCTAAATCAGATTAAACATATGTATATATAAGTAATGTGTATAAATTGTTATTTATATATGAATAAAAAAAATATATAAAACAAAATTAAAAACTACCATCAGAGACTAAAAATAAGAATTAAGATACTAATGAAAATATAATTAGAAAAAGGAAGGAAGTTGAATGATTGGTGGAAATTATAGAGAAATTGAAGTGGGTAGATTGTTGGAATGGAATGTGAATTCCTATGGATCCCCCCTTGGAAAATAGATTCATGTGAACAAAGAAAAATTTATTTTTTGAGGGAATTCTCTTTCCTAAGCTTAAACCCACCAAACAGACCACGGAATGGAATGTTCATTCCAATTCCACAGGATTCCTCCAGGAATCTGTGAACCAAACACGCCCTAAAAGAAAGAAAACATATTTTTCTTTCCCTTGGTTTCTACCTACTTTTGGAAGGAAAATTTTAGAGCAAAAACCTACAATTTCATTCATTTTCATTTCATTTTCCTCCTAAGAAACAAAAAAAATAAAAACTAATTTCACTTTTCTTAAATTACTTTTATTTTCATTATTTTTCACTGTTAAAAAAGTTTTAAAACGCAGCGTTAACAAGTGGACCACTTCTTGGACTGAAAGTCTGAAACTTACAAGTTCATCAATACTTCAAGGACTAGTTTTGTAATTCACATAAAGGTTGGAGTGATAAATATTTATTTTTAATGCAATTATTGATCCAAAAATACACATGACTTCACCATTTGTTTACAACACAAAATGACGTCGTATGCTGCGTATACAAAACGCGGCAAGACAAGCTTACGTCAGCATAATCGTCACGTCAACTGCTTCACCCTCATCTCTAATTTCCCTTTGCAAATTGCTACCCGACAAACGACTTGATAATTTACAATTAAATCCTTTTTCTCTTTTTGCTTCCTTCGAAATTTCCCATCTTCCCACGCCATAGCTACTTCGCCTGTTCTTTGAAGCTTCGTCAAAACCACAATCATTAGATTCTGCTGGTTTGAGCTCGTTTTTACCGTTTCCTGTAATTAATTTGCTTTTTTTTTCACATGGGTTTTGGTTATTGACTGATAATATGATCTGGGAATTTGTTTTATCACGGGAAAAGATTGAAGTTTTGATTGTTTAATCTCGTTTTTACCGATTCTTGAGGTTAATTTTGCTTCTTTCCACGTGGGTTATGGTTATTGAGTGATCAATTGTTCTGGGTATTCGTTGAAAATACGAAAAAGGAAACGATTTTGGGGATTAGGGTTTTGTGGATAGATTTGTTAATTTGGGTCTATCTGATTTGAATAAACTTGGGGGTTAAGGTTTTGAATCTATTATTAAGATTCCAGTCGTGTGGTTCACTCTCAAAATCAAGAAAAAGCTGAATTGATTTGGGGATTTAAGGACTTTGTTCTACCATGAATTTGTAGCAAATATTGAGCAATTTTCTTCATCTTAATTTGATTCAGATCCATCGGTTTGTGGGTTTTAATTTATTATCTGATATGTGAATTTCAGCCTCTAATCTTTGCTTGTGTTCTTGTTGTTTGGATATCAGTTTCTATAGTTGACTTTGACTTTTTGTGTAATGTTTGATTTGATCCATTTTATGTGCTTTGCAACTGAATCATAGCAAAATTATCTTGCTATGGAAGTTTCATGATTTCACCTTTTGGTACAACAAAGTCAAACCTGTCATTTCGTTCATACATTTTTCCCAATTTTCAAATTCTCAAATCTTCTTTTACGTTGGAATTTGACTCAATCACAGATTCTTGTTCTTTCGCTATGAATGTTCCTAAGGTTGACTTTTTTGGGTGAAAAGCTGTCAAACCCTTTAATCTTGTTTCATGTTCAGAAGTTGAACTAATCCATGGCGTATTCATCTGAACCATCGTCATCGATAAGCTTCACTTCATCATCTCACATATCCAATGGCTCAACCGGCCACACCCTCCCCTCGACTTCGATCCATGATCCACGGCCAAACCTTGAAATCATTAGCTTAAATAGACTCAGTACAAACTTAGAGAAGCTCTTGTTTGATTCTGATTCAAATTCCGATTGTAATTATAGCGACGCGGAAGTTGTTGTCGAGGGGATTTCTGTGGGCATTCATAGGTGTATATTAGCTGCTAGAAGTAAGTTTTTTAGTGATAAATTCAAGGAAAATAATGGGTGTGTTGAGAAGGATGGTAAACCGAAATACATGATGAGCGACTTGTTGCCGTATGGGAATGTCGGATATGATGCTTTTATTGTATTTTTAAGCTATGTTTATACGGGCAAACTTAAGGCGTCTCCACCGGAGGTATCGACTTGTGTCGATGGTGGGTGTCATCATGATCCTTGTCGGCCGGCTATTAACTTTGTCGTTGAATTGACTTATGCATCTTCGGTTTTTCAAGTTCCAGAGTTGGTTTCTCTTTTTCAGGTATTTAATATGCTTGTTTATCAAATAATTGTATCATAGCACTTGTGAGTATGAATTGATCTTCATGATAGATTTCAGATTGAATTGTTTAACTTGCTTTCGTATTTGCTTTGTTTCGTGCATTCAACAAGATTTGTGACACTTTGTTTAAACACATAGTTTTAAGGGAACAGTTTGTTTGTTTTCCAAGAATTCAATATACTTTTCGAGAAGGGTTTATATCATTAAATAGCAACATACTTTTTTGTTGATCTTGTTTAGGTCATTGTACTTTTTTTTACCAATTAAGTCGTCATACTTATAAACCCGTCCCAATTTTGTTATTATGTATTTCTTGACACTTTTATCATCAGTTTATATCTTAATGTAACTTTTTAACAACAAATTTCCACTTTATAACAATTGGGACGGGTTTTGAATGTACAATGCGCTAATCGGTATGAAAAGAAGTATAATGACCTAAATGAGACAAATGCAAAAGTAGGTTACTATTAATTTTATAAACCCTTTTGAGAAAGATAAGAATGTAGTCCATACCATGAATCTGTTTGTAGCAACAATAATAGGCAAATGTGTCATTTTAACTTGAACACTTTCCGAAAAGGAAAAACTGCAATTTTCTTGGTGCATCCAAATCCCGAATGAAGATTTTTTTTTTCTTTTGTTTCTTCGGGTAGATGGTATACTTATAGACTTCGTATTTATGTTTCAAAAATTACAAATATTGTATACATTTACAAGAGAATTTTGGTAAATAGACGATTATCATTTTGTTATTATCATGGTTGGAAGATCTCCTTGCTTGTTTACTTGTATGCTACTCGCCATGTTCTTATTAGTTATTAGTAATCCTTTGACTTTGAATGTTAAACTTGTACTATCTAATATATGAATTATGATTAGAGTTTATACTTGAAAGAACAACATATTTACATTGTTTTATCGGTTTGGTCCTTTGTCAGTTTTCTTCGGTTTTTAGTCTCTACTTTTGTTATCATCGTCACATTTGTCTCTTCTCTTGTGAAAAAGCAACACAAACTGATAAAAATGTGAAACTATTTACTATCATGAGTTTTATTGGTTGTGTCAGTATAACAAATTATCGTACTTCTACGTTTTTATGAGTTTGGTCCTTCACTCTCTTTGTTCCTTGTTAAGGGACCAAAGTGAGTATGACAGGAAAAATAGAAGTACTAAAATGATAAATTGGGGGAAAAATGACGAAGGGTTCCACGGAGATTACAATCTCTTCCCCAGGGTCATATATAGGGATATAACTAAGAAACAATCCGAGAGGCTTGATTGAATATCCTTTCCTGTGCTTGTCTTGGATTGAGGTATACGGTGTAGATATGAGTAAAAGTGGACCAAACAGATAAAAGTGTGAAATAAAACCAATGGGGTTTAGCCCATTTGGTAAGAGGGGTGTTATGTAAGTGAGAGGTCACGGGTTCGACTCCTGTCGTAGGCAAGTTGAAATTTAGGTGGAGAAAGTAAGTCTTGGGGTAAAGGAGTAGTTTAGGAGTAGGAGTAGCATAGTTTGCCGTTCAAAAAAAGATAAAAGTGTGAAATGGATGTTGGTTTTTTCGATATAAATCCCAACGACTCTTATTTAACTAAACTCTCATGCGAATTTTAGAGTTTAACGTTGTTTGTATGACATGTAAAGTCTAAATAGGAGAACGAGAAGTAAAAGGTAACTCAATTGGACGAGAAGCAAAAGATCGTAAACTTTTAAAAGTCAAACTTTATGATGTGATGATACTTATGTGTTTGGATTTGCAGCGCCATCTTCTCAACTTTGTTGACAAGGCTCTCGTGGAAGACGTGATCCCTATTCTTGTCGTTTCCTTCCATTGCCAGTTGGAACATGTTTTATCTCGGTGTATTGACCGAGTGGCACGATCAGATCTCGACAACGTCTCCCTTGAAAAGGAGCTTCCTTTTGAAGTTGCTCAAAGCATTAAGTTGCTTCGTCATAGCTCCCAAGACAATGACGAGTACCCAGTCGATTCTGAGGGCGCGTTACGTGAAAAGCGAATAAAGAGCATACACAAAGCCTTAGATAGTGATGATGTCGAACTCGTCAAAATGATTTTAAGCGAGTCGAACATTACTTTAGACGAAGCTTGTGCGCTGCATTACGTGGTTGCGTATTGTAATCAAGAAGTTGCTAAGAAGGTTCTTGACCTAAATCAAGCGGACGTGAATCTTCGAAACTCTCGAGGGTACACCGTGCTTCACGTTGCTGCAATGCGTAAGGAACCATCGATTATTGTTTCGCTTTTGAACAAAGGAGCGTCGGCTTCAGACACAACTGTTGATGGGCAGAGCGCAGTTAGTATTTGTAGGAGATTAACGAGGCCAAAGGATTATCATGTAAAAATGGAGCACGGGCGAGAAACAAATAAGGATCGCATATGCATCGGTGTTTTGGAGCGAGAAATCAACAGGAACCCGATGATAGGAGATGTCTCCGTGTGTTCTTTGGCCGTGGCTGATAATTTGCACATGAAGTTACTCTACCTGGAAAATCGAGGTAAGTATTTACCTAGTAATCGATTTTTTCATCGATTTGTTCTTATAATAGTTTAAGGAATATTGCGAAAAGCCATGACTAGGACATTTGAATCGGTAAACCGTTGTTTTTTCGTTATTTTTTGCCAACTGAAGTATATTTGCAAGTATGTTAATTGTCTAAAAACATGTTCTTATAAGTCGTATTTTTATCACGTATGACGCAGTGGCATTGGCACGACTATTGTTCCCTTCTGAAGCGAAACTAGCAATGGAGATCGCACATGCCCAAACGACCTCAGAGTTTCCTGGTCTCTCGGCGTCAAAAGGTTCGAATGGTAATTTGAGGGAGATGGATTTGAACGAGACTCCGATTGTACAGAACAAAAGATTAATTTCGAGAATGGAAGCCCTTTCAAGGACGGGTACGTCGTCAAACTTTACCTATTTATGTTACGGTTTCCATTGGCTGATCTAGAAATAATCTTTATACGGGTTAGTTTTCAATCTCACTACGATTGTTCATCTTGCGGTTTGGTTTCTGAGTTCTTTGAAAGTCTTGTAATCGTGTCGGGTTCCCCAAATTAAGATGATACAAGATTATTAGTTAGAAAGTACAATGTCATGTTAAGTTTTATAAAAACTTCATAAAACTTGGCTAGGATGTCGAATATATGCGTGTAACACGTCACCGAAAAATTTTCCGGGTCACTTGATCCCAGTTAGGGGTGGCAATCTTGACCCAACAGGCCAAAGAGTTAAATGGATCCATTATAAAAAACTAAGATAAAACATAACTTTTTTTTAAAAACGAAAATTTAGAAAATGTTGTATTAAAAAAAATTGTTCTTTCAAAAAAATTTAAAAATTATGTATAATTTATGACTTTTGGTGGTCAACCCATTTGCTTGAGCGGGCTCAAATTGCCACCCTAATCCCGGTCCTATGTCTGCTTAGGCGCTTACGGTTTCTGTTTTTCTAGTGTTCTAATATGCATATCGTTTGCAGATTGAATTTGTGAAGCACGAGTTTGTAAATCATTAGTACGTAAATCAATCGTTGTATTTTTTACGAGCAAGTGGTTTTGATTAGAAGTATTTATGTTTTGTGGATGCAGTGGAGACGGGAAGGCGTTATTTCCCTCATTGTTCGGAAGTTCTCGATAAGTTCATGGAGGATGATCTACAAGATCTTTTTTCCCTCGAGAATGGTACCCCGGAAGAGCAAGAAATCCAGAGGACTCGATTTGTCGAGCTCAAAGAAGATGTCCAAAGAGCCTTCACTAAGGACAAGGCTGAGCTTCACCGTGGTTTGTCTTCATCGATGTACTCCCCAACGATGAGGCATGGTGCAAAGAATAAAGCCCGGAGATACTCGTAAAACATGTGTTTTAGTTGATTCAATGAATACATCTTTATGAAATTATGTTCCAAGACGTTGTTTATGGTTTAGGGTTTAGGGTTTACAGTTTGTATGTTGCAAATTCCACTTTTTGACGCCAACTTGGAACTCTGGGTACTACATTTGGAATTTTAGCCTCGAGTTCTAGTCCTATGTCGGGTTTTTGTTTGTACTTTCAAATCTGATATGGTATCAAAACAAACTCTTCTGGTCGCGTGTGTAATGTTCGTGTCCGAACGACGTTTAGCTTTTGAGAATGGTAAAAAACTAAAAACGATAACTTAGCTGTTACAGTTGTAATACTTTAACATTAGGTCATTATCGTTATAGGTTATCTATAAAAAAATGTTATCTAACATGTGAAAATCGTATTTTGGTCATTGTAGAAGCTAAATATTAATATGGTGAATCAATATTTGCCTAACACGTAGATGTGTTCCAATCGAAATCGAATCCAACATTGGCGAAAAGACACGTAGGCAAACGTGTTCATCGCCTAACGAGTAATCTATAACTTCAAAATGTTATATCTAAAACATAGTAAAGTTCAAGTAAAATAAAGCAGTTTAATGACCTTATTGGTAAAATGATGAAAGTTTGTTGCATTTGTAGAAGCATCAGACATCTGAACCTTAGAATTGTTAAAAGGGAGAGCAAATTTCCAAAGTACTATAAAACCATAATCCACAATTTGTAGGAAAATAGGATGTGCTTGGTTGGGGTGTTAGCAATACTCTTGCTATCGATCGATCTTGTAATAGCGTGTATCTATAGGATGCTTTAGATGGGTCAAACTCGAAACTTCTATCAACCGTTGATTATAGTGGTCCGGTTACAAGTGTCAAGTGTGCACCTGAGGGAAGACGCTTTGCAGTCGGTTTTAACGAATCCGAGGTTCATTGAGTGAAGCAGGGGCGGACCTATGTAGGCCCGGGAGGTGGGATGTGTCACCGGTCCCTTCCCCCGATAACCTCATTTCATACCTTAAATTTTTTTGAAATTTTAAGTGTGCAACCGATGATTGTTTAAGTGTGCCATTGTACTATTCAATTAAAAAAAATTTAAGTGTACAATTTAATTATAAAATTTTATAACCTCAAATCAAAACCAAATAAATTAAAAATAGAATATCTAAATTAGTAAAAAATAAAGTAAACACACTTTTAAAACCTAATCATTTAACAAAACCCAAAAACTCAATATTTATCAAAATCTATCAACCCAAAACACATTTTTAAAACCCAACCTTAATTCTTATATCCAAACCCAATTTTAAGATATTAGAGTGGAGGGAGTACTCACCCCGCGACCAGCGGGGTTGCCACATCGGCTGCCACCCCGGCGGCTACACCGCCCCCCCTCGGCGGCCCCGTGAAAACCCCTCCCCGCCCGGCTTCCCCTCCCCGCTCCACCCCGCCTTCTCCTTTCTTCTTTTCTTTGTCTTTTTCCTTTCCAAACGGTCAAATGACCGTTGATAATTAAAAAAAAAAAAATTAACCCTAAAATTTTTACTCTATAAATATTTCACTCCAATACATTAAATCCTCACATCTTTCAATCTATACACTTTCAAAATTCTCTCTTTTATTTAACCTAAAATTTTTACTATCATTCATAATTTTATTTTTATTGTGATGGAACCGTATACTACGTCTTCGTCGTCACACTCATCAACCGCAGAGTCGTCGGAAGACGAATCTCAACATTATCAACAAGTCTTTGAAGCATTTTTAAATGACAGCTCTGCGCAAATTAATCAACCTAGACGAAGAATTGCAATTCGGAGAGACCGAACAGCTGCAAATGAACGTCTAATGCGTAACTATTTTACTGAAAATCCTCTCTATGGAGATGATATGTTCAGAAGGAGGTTCCGGATGCGCAAAGAACTATTCCTACGAATAGTTTACGATATGGAGCAATATTTTGAATATTTTACCTTGCGATGGGATGCTCGAGGTAGAAGGGGATTTACTGCGTTACAAAAATGCACATCTGCTATTCGGCAACTCGCATATGGCATGGTGCCTAATTCGATTGATGACTCTCTTTTTATGTCTGAAAGAACTTCGCGTGAAACCTTGCAAGAATTCTGTAAGGGAATTATTCAGCTATACAGACGCAAATATTTGCGTAGACCGACTGAATCTGATGATCATCATTTGTACGCGTTCCATGAAGCAAAACATGGATTTCGTGGAATGCTTGGCAGCATCGACTGTACACATTGGGCATGGAGAAATTGCCCTACAGAATGGCGAGGACAATATATGCGAGACGATCACCATTATCCGACAATTATGTTGGAAGCGGTTGCATCACAAGATTTATGGATTTGACATGCATTTTTTGGCGTCGCAGGTTCCAACAACGACATCAATGTGGTTAATCAATCACAAATATTCAACGACGTTTTAAATGGGATCGCACCTGTTGTTCCTTTTGTTATTAACGGAACACAATACAAACAAGTGTACTATCTAACCGACGGGATATATCCCGAGTGAGCGACTTTTGTGAAAGCTTTTTCGTGTCCAACCGATGACAAACCAAAAAGATTCAAGGCAGCACAAGAGTCGGCAAGAAAAGACATCGAACGAGCTTTTGGTGTACTCAAATCTCGTTTTGCTATAATAAATAGCAATTTATTATAGCATAATCCACAATTTGTAGAAAAATAGGATTAGACCTGGCAATACGTGTATTCGTGTCGCGTGTCAGACACGAATTTTACACGACACGAATTTATAAAACACGAACACGACACGAATTATAAAACGTGTCGCGATCTGAAACACGAACACGACACGTAAAAAAATCGTGTGACACGTGACACGACACGCATAAAACACGTGTCACACGAATACACGAATTTTATATAATATACAAACATTTTTAAAATAAGTGAGGGTCCAATGTTTTTAGATTTTTTTAAAACCTAGTTTATACGTGTTTATCCGTGTATTATGCGTGTCTTATAGTCATCGTGTAACACGAAATTTATACGTGTCTTACACGTGTTTATACGGGTAAATTCGTGTTTTACCTGTATAAGACACGAAACACGAATTCTAAATTCGTGTTGACACGAATTTACACGAAACACGAATTTCTAAAACCCATATACGGAAAACTCGTGTCGTATACGTGTCGTGTCTGTCGTGTCGTGTACCAAATTGCCAGGTCTAAATAGGAAGTGCTTGGTTGGGGTGCTAGCAATACTCTTGCTATCGATCGATCGATCTTGTAATAGCGTGTATCTATAGGATGCTTTAGATGAGTCAAACTCGAAACTTCTATTAACCGTTGATTATAGTGGTCTGGTTACAAGTGTCAAGTGGGCACCTGAAGGAAGACGCGTTGCAGTCGGTTTTAACGAATCCGAGGTTCATTGAGTGATGCAGGGGCGGACCTATGTAGTCCCGGGAGGTAGGACGTGTCACCGGTCCCCTCCCAAAAACATCATTTCATAACTTAAAATTTTTTGAAATTTTAAGTGTGCAACCGATGATTGTTTAAGTGTGCCAGTGTACTATTCAATTAAAAAAAATTAAGTGTACAATTTAATTATAAATTTTTATAACTTCAAATCAAAACAAATAAATTAAAAATATAATATCTAAATTAGTAAAAAAATAAAAGTAAACATACTTAAAAAGCTAATCATTTAACAAAACCCAAAAACTCAATATCTATCAAAAATTCAAAATCTATCAACCCAAAACACATTTTTATAACACAACCTTGATTCTTATACGCAATAACCCAAACCCAATTTTAAGATATTAATACAAAATAATGTTTCTAACATGTTTTTATATTTTTGCGTTTTCGTTCCTCCATGTTATTTTCTTTCATAAAAGTTTTCAAGTTAATTTTATATTTTTTGGTTTAATAAAATTTGGACATTAGAATCCAATTATAATTAGTAGTCGGGTTTTTCAAAACTGAAAAACCAGGTCCTATTATCCAAAATAATTAAACAAACAAAAAAATTAACTTGAAAACTTTTATTAAAAAAAAAAAAGAGGTAACGAAAACACGAAAAACGTGGAAACATATTCGGTTTCTTTTTTTTTTTTTTGGTAATAAACACTACGGAACGTGAGAAAACAAAATAGAAGGCTTTATTTTCGCTTCTATATTACGCCAAAACCAAACAGCAACCGATGATTCTATTCCTTACCTCAGCGCGAGAAATCGGATTTTAAACTTTCTAAGTTTTTTTTATTCTTTGTGGGATTTTCAAATTTTTATATAATAATTTGGTAAAAGTGGGTGTTGTGTGGAAACACACGCGACAGTTTTGTCAGATTAGGGTTCTTATTATAGACAGATTATCAGAGACCAAAGCTTTGTTGTGAATCAGATCATAAAATTATTCCTTCAGAACAATTTGTTTATGGATTTAAGACCAAATCCATCATTACGCAGGTATGGAAGCTTCACTCTACTTCTTATTTTTTCCAATTTTATATGTTTTCAAGTCATATTCCCTTATCTTTTTACTGATCATAAACAGTACTAAATGCGATTAATGCTTCAAAACACTTAATTTGACATATGGGTTTTGAAATTCGTACCTTTTTTTGATCTGGGTTATGCTTAGTTTGAAGAAATTAAACCAAATTAGATCTGGGTTTTTATGGGTTTTGTTTAATTATACAGAATTTGAACTTGAGAGTTGAAAATGGAGGATAGAATTGAGTTGAAAATTGAAGATGAAGACGATGAGTTTAGAAGTTGTTGTTCAGATGAGGAGGAATTTGAAGAAATGTTGATATTAGGGTTGAAGAATTGTGATGATGAACTTGATGAATTTTCGGTTCGAATGTTCTTCAAAGGTGTATCGATTTCGGAGCCTGGAAAGAATTTAGGGGTTTCTGGAATTGGGGTGATCATGGAAGGACCAAATAAGGTTCCTGTGATTCAAGTTCAGAAAAAACTTGAATTTTTTGTGGATGAAGAAGTAGCTAATTATTTAGCTTTAATGGATGGTTTATCAGAGGCAATTCGATATAACATCAAAAGGGTATATGCTTTTACGAATTCGCAGAACTTGGTTGATCAGGTAAGCAAATTCTTTCTCTTAAATTGTGATCTTGTGGTTTAGTATGAGTTATGTGGCATCTGTATATGACCATTTGTAGTAAATTTCCTAATATGATCGAAAATATAGCAAGAAGTCGGTAATACAATGGATTCCGGTGAGTCTGTCACCATATGTTGGAACTATAAAGTAGGCCTTTAAAAACAAAAAAATTAAATTAAATGTTCAAAACTACAAAATTGTCATCAAAGTTCGTACTGTGATTGAACTCGGAACACGCTTTGGGCCTTGGCACCTCAACAGCCAGTAATTACGAAAAATGAACATGGACCGGGCTAATTAGACTAATATGGGCTAGATATATTTAGGCCCTAAACTTTTGTTGGCCCTGTACAGTTGAGCTTCTCACACACCCTGATCTGCTGATATCGGCCAGCATAGCATCTTTTCATCAGTAAATTCAGTCTTTGCATTTGTTTGTGTATTAGATATGAAATTTGATTTTGTTGCACACCGGAACTTTTCCATAAAAAAGCATAATTCTTAAAGGTTATGAACTCTAGGGGATTGTTTAATTTATGATTCGATCGTAATGTTTTTTTAGACATGTCTAATAACTACAAAAATCGGATCACAAAGTTGTGCTCTGGTGAAATTTGAAACGAAATATTGAATATCATTGTATTTACACCATTGTAACGAAGATTATTCTGCAGATTACAAATGAGGAAACTCTCGAAAATCCACTTCTCATGGCATTGAAGCAAAGAATACTCGAACATGTTGAAAATCTCGATCGTTTTGTTTTAAAATGTGTTGTTGGTGTCAATCTTGAATATCCGTTGCATCTGGCACAAGTGGCAATCGGGATCGTTCGTGATGCCAAAGATAGTGCAAAGATCGAAACTTGTGTAATCTGTGGTGAAGACAAACTAATGCCTATGATGATCAGACTGAAATGTTCGCATAAATTCTGTTCTCAGTGTATGAAGGCATATGTTGATGAAAAAGTTGGATCATCTGAGGTTCCCGTTAGGTGCCCGAGCCAAAAGTGTAGATATTACATTTCTACCCCTGAACATAAGTCGTTTCTTCCTGTTGCCTCTTACACGTTGTTAGAGGAAACTCTTTTGGAACAAAATGCTCCTTCTAACGATAAATTCTACTGCCCTTTTCCTAATTGCTCGGTTCTTCTTGATCCTAGTTCGAATGTGGATTCTACAAACAATTGTGTTGAGTGCCCTGTTTGTAGAAGATTTATATGTGTAAAATGTGGGGTTCGTTGGCATTCTTCCATGAGTTGTGACGAGTTTCAGGAGTTCTCGTTAGAGGGGATGGATATTGGTGATGTTGATTTCGATTGTCTTGCTGAGAATAGAAGATGGAGACATTGCGAGATGTGCGAAAGGATGATTGAACTTACGCATGGCTGCTACCATATGACGTGCTGGTATGATCTTTTTGACGTTTATGATTCTTAAATTTTTTAAATTCGCAATGCATCTTAGCATATATCTAAAATACCTTTCAGTAATGACAAACAAGAGAAAATGTCTGGTACCAAAATTAGTAGCATCAAGAATGTCTGATGATGATCTTGGGCAAATTCTAATTTTAGCATCAAGCATTACGAGTTTCACAAGTACATACCAAAACAGAAAGTTTTGCAATTTGGTTGCATCATAGGCACATGTTTTTGTCGGGAAACGATGCACACAAATGCACACACAGCAATGACGAACAATAATAGCAGGGAATAAGAACACAGTTTTTCTAGCGGCAAACTAATGTCTATGATAAGTTGATAACAGTTGGTCTCCACAACTTATCAATCATTGTTGTATATCAACTTTTGTTATCATTGTTATTCTTTTAATTCCATCGTTCTAATCAACTTTTCCGTGCCATTTTCGGCCTTTGATCGGACCTTCTCTCTATGTTATCCTTTGACTTTGATTTTCAAACTATTATCTTTGAAACTTCGGGTGCGTTTGGTTCATGGATTCCTAAAGGAATCTGTGGAATTGGAATGAGCAGGTAGCCAAATACGAGGGAATCTACTTTTCTTGGAAGAAACCATTTTCCTTCATACAGAAGAATCTGCTTTCCAAGGGGGATGGGATGGAAAGGGGGGGTTTGGTTCGCGGATTTCCTGGGATTTGCATTTAAAATCCTGCGTTTGGTTCACAGATTTCAGTAAGGATTTAAAATCCCAGGGTTTCATAAATCCCTTCCTTCTTTGTAATTTAAAAACCCAGCCTCTCCCTAGGATTTTAAATCCCAGTTACCTTGCATTCTTCAGATTAGCAAATTTTTTCTATAATATAATGCAGATTCTTTGACAAAATCCTGACAAATGCAAATGCTGCATAACACAAATCCTTTGAAAAAATGCAAATCCTAGAGAAAAAAATCTGCGAACCAAACGCCCCTTGTGCAATATAAATCGAATTCTTTATCTAGAATTGGTACTAAAAACGGGTGTAAATCTACTTGTGCAGGTGTGGACATGAGTTCTGCTACTCTTGTGGTGCTGAATACATAAATAGCCAACAGGCATGCGAATGTTCATCGTGGGATGACGAAGAGGAAGAAGAAAATGACGAAATTACCCTTACACCTACTAGTTCTTCTGACCCTGCACAACAGTTTGAGGAATGGGCATGGGAGTCTTTTGGTTCACTTTCAAACATGGTGGATGCTTATTCCGATCAGGAAAGATCCCAACTTGCATTGATTCAAAGATTTCTTGCTGGCGGGTTTAGCCTTGGCGATCACCATACAAACATATACGAATCACCATCCCCGCCATGCTCGAGTATAGAAGATGAAAACTCTTCGTATATTGACAACACGATCAAAGATCTCAATCAGTTGCCATGGCTCGAGAGGTTTGTTTCTGTTATAAGTGATAATTACTACGATGAATATAATCAATAAAGCTGTTTTTCGTGCATTTGACATGTTGAAAAGAGTCAAAAGTCGGGGGATGCTCGTGATTCCCTCTTCTCTTGCTGTTTTTGAATTTATAATGTAAGTTTACTCATCAGATGTTAATTTCTACGTTCTTGAATAAATAGAGGATGAAGATGATGAACATTTGAAGAGGATTTTACCCGGCGTGCATTAGACATCGTTGTTTGTTAGTTTTTTTTTATAAATAATTTAGCAACGGATTACTGCTTGATTATCATTTATCAAGAAAAATATCCGTTGCTATCAATGATGGCAAAAGTTCACATTAAATTTGATGAGTAAAGTGCATGTTTAGTAACACTTTTATAACAAATGCTTGTAAAAACTATGGGTGTGAAATTTCGGATATCCGAATATCCGAAAATCATGAATTTTACTATCCGAATCCGAAATTTCGGAGGATTCTTGTTTCTGATGCCCGGATTCGGATTTTTTTGAACACCCCTAGGTGTGACCATGTGAATGCTCGGGTATGTTTGGCAACTAGCTGGAGCTTTTAGTAGTAGCTAGAAAGTAACTAAAGTTTGTGGGAGCTGTAGTTTTTTGAAAGAATTGGAGACTTAGGTGCCGTTTGATTTAAAGGTTTTAAACAACTCATTTAGGATTTGGATTTAGAAATACTTCATTGTCATGTTTGGATAAAAAAAAGCTAAAAGAAATGATTTAGCTCATTTAGGATTTCATATTCCTCAGTTCTCCACCTTTCATAATCCATCATTTTAGAATCTATCATTTTAAATTCATGCAATCTAAACGGCACCTTAGTTTTTATAAATGTGTTTGGTAAAAATAGATTTAGCTAGAGTTTATGAGTCTAAGTGACATAAAATGACGTCAATACTAATTAGGAGTTCTTTGTAATTATTAGGAGGATAAAAGTATAATTTTGTTTCACTGAAAGCTAAAGTTGTTTTTGAAAGTTATTTAAAATAGCTTATCATGGAATAGTTTTTTAGAGTTTTCATTCATGAATCAATAGTTCAAGCCTCCAAATTAGAGCTTTTGAGCTTAAACTTTTAAATTTAAAAGCCGAAGCTTATAAAATCTTCATGCCAAATACGTCCTAAATCAATCTGGGACTTCTTTTTTTTGAACGGCAAACTATCCTATGCCTATTCCTAAACTACTCCTTTATCACAAGACTTACTTTCACCACCTAAATATTAACTTGCCTCCGACTTTACTTGAACCAAGATCTGAATCGAAGAACTTGGTTGGGTTTGGTCTGCTTCCGGCACGAGCCTAGTGTACTACGTTCAAACTTATTTCACTTGTTTTATTTTGATTTTACTTATTTGAATTTTTTAAGCATTTTTTCGGTTTGATTTTTTATTGTTAATCTTGGCCTAGTAGTCTAAACAAATATCACGATGCATTACAGATAAATGTGTGTTGCATTAAGGAGAGAAAGGAATTGAAACTGATAATATTCAAGGTTTTCTTTTTAATTCTAATTTGCATAATTTTTATCATAAGAGTCAAGAAAAAAAATGGGACTAAACATAATTCTTGTTTTTTTCCCAGTTTGGTTTTTGTTTCAGTACATTGTTGTCCGGTTTTGAATAGAATATGGTTCGAAAGAGTATCACTCATTATGCAGCGCACATGAAGGTACCAACCACCTTTAAAAAAAAACTTTTTTTTTTCATAAACACGTTTTAACTAACATTATATAAGTGATATGTAAGTTTCACATACATTCACATCTCCTAGCTCCTTAAAAATGACGTGAATGTACACTTGCATAAATTTGCATACATGTGAACATATATTTATTTATATGATGCATAATTTAATACACATAGAACGTGTGAATGTACGTGAAATTTATATAACATCCGTGCAATGTTAATTAAAACATTTTATGAAAAAAAATTAAAAAAAATACTTTTAAGCGTGGTACCTTCCGGTACTCACTTAAACACACACACACACACACACATATAAATTCAAGATCAATGGGATACCATGTTAGACTGGGGTAACGGAGAACCATTTATAGCCAAACATTTATAATTAAAATCATTAATTAAAATAAAAATTTTGCTTAAAATTCTTTCCCATATTAATTAGTGTTGGGGGTAAAATTGGTATTGAAAATTTTAAATTAGAATCGAAGATTATACGTTTCCTATGAAAATCTCCATTTCAGTTAATATCATTCATTGCACTCATACCGAACATGTGCAACGATTACGCATCATAAATCTTGGTTTATCACCAAAATCGAACCTATCGACTCCACACACCATAAATCACAATTGAATATGTACAATACCGTCAATATTGGTTTATCACTAAAACGGTTAACAACGACTAAAAACACAATAAACCCTGATTGCACATGTTCAATAACGTGAATATGAAATTAAATCTTCACGAACGGTTTGATGAAAAGAATAAATACATTTATTTGATACATCCGGTTGAACATGTTCACTAAAACCCATTGTCGAATCCGATTGAACATATTCAATATTGTCAATATTGGTTTATCACCAAAATGGTTAACAATGACTAAAAACATAATAAACCCCGATTGCACATGTCCAATAATGTGTACATGAAATTGAACATCCACGAACGGTTTGATGAAAAAATAAATACATTTATTTGACACATCCGGTTGAAACTAAAACCCATTGTCGAATCCGATTGAACATGTTCAATACCGTAAATATTGAATTATCACCAAAAGGGTTAACAACAACTACAAACATAATAAACCCAATTGCAGACGTGCAATAACGTGTATATAAAATTGAACATTCACGAACGATTTGATGAAAAGAATAAATATCTTTATCTGACACATACGGTTGAACATGTTCATTAAAACTCATTGTCGAATCCGATTGAACATTGTACATCGCCTCTTCATCCAACAATTCCATTTTATTTTGATTTAATCAGAAAAAATGAGGTGATCGATCAAGTAATGATGGTGTATTTGTTGCAGATATTGTTATGGAAGAAAATCTATATAATTAAAGGATTTATTAATTCATCAGTTATCATTTATTAATTAAGATAACTAATTGACTATATTACCCTTTTTTACTTATAATCAAACATGGGTAGACTCCGGTTCCCCAATCTAACACGATACCCCATTGATCCGACTCCACACACACATATATAATACAATTAAACAATGCATAATGTATAGGACAATTTGTAAAAAAAAAACTTTAAGTTAGACCATTTTTACGATTATAACCCCTAACCATTTTTCATTGCACAAAAAACCTCCAATAAAAAATCTTACGACTTTAGGATGTTACCGGTTATAATAAGTTTATATGCTTATCTGGCACTCACGTGACGTCCACATGACAAACCTGACTTAAATGACGTTTACGTGACATTACATGCCTAAATTTTAAACTGGACCTTTGCATAAAAAATCTCACAGTTAGTAAAGCTTTTGATTAAAACTCACAAGTGTTTTTTTCCTCACCTCTAAATGAATGTCACATTCACCTCTTTACTTCTTTACCTCTTGTGGCTCCAATGACTCCATCTAGGGGTGTAAAAGAGCGGAGCCCGTTTAAGCTCGAGTCCAACTCGTTTAAAAGTACGAGGCTCGAGCTCAAGCTCGACTCGTGAATGATTTTTTAAGCTGGAGCTCGGCTTAGGCTCGACTAGTTTGTTATATATTTTTGTTTTTAAATCAAGTTTTATATAATCTTTTTATATAATATAGATAACTTTTTATTTTTATATATTTAATCTATATATCATATATTTATTAATTAAATATATATATATATATATATATATATATATATATATATATATATATATATATATATATATATATATATATATATATATTGAGGTTCTATGGGGCACCATATGCATCGGGAACCAAATGGGAACAAAAAATGCATTGCTTGTTTACAAATGATGCAATAAGGGTAATATTAGAATACTTTATTTGAAAAAAATAATTATTCTTTTAATTAATAGATTAGGATTAAAATAGGAAACTAAATCAATCTCATTAACCATATATTACTAGTTTAATACCCGTGCGTTGCCCGGGTGATGTGCGACGAAATTATTATTTTTAAATAAATAATGACATAAAAAATCGATTTTATTTAATAAAACTATACATTAATACATGTGAGTTGATCGAAAGACTAATTATGCGTTAAAAGATTGTTCTGTCAGAATTAAATATACAAAAAAAAAAATTAATAATAGTTTATGATAAAATGAAAACCCATCATTTTCTCATAAAAATAATACACAAACATGTAGTTTTAAAGTACGGATATAGTGTAACATAATTTTATAATAAAAATAAAATATTATTTTAGTAATAGTTTTTTGATCGTATTTGAACTCACTAATTATTCATAAAAATTGGAAAACTTGGACAAAAATGTTTCAGGCCAACCCAACCCAAACCATTCAAAAATTACTCATAAACCAACTTGCACATGCGTTGCTCGAGTGATGCGTGACGAAATTAATATTTTTAAATAAATAATACCACAAATTTTTTTTTAAAGAGAACTATACATTGTTCATGAAGAAAAAGTTACTTATTTTAATCGTGAATATTAATTAGGACCAATTGCTAAAATAGAAACAACTTTATGTATTTTTAGCATTTACAGCAACATTATTTTTTTTATATCATTAATAACACCAACTTTTATATTTTTTTATCATTCATAGCAAAACTTAAAAAAATTGTTGCTAGTTGAATACCCGTGCATAAAAATTACCCATAAACCAACGTGCCCGTGTGTTGCTTTTGTGATGTGTCACGAAATTAATATTTTTAAATAAATAATAACACAAAAAAATATTTTTAAGAGAACTATAAATTGTTCATGAATAAAAAAATTACTTATTTTAATCGTGAATATTAATTAGGACCAATTGCTAAAACATAAACAACTTTATGTATTTTTAACATTTATAACAACATTATTTATTCTTTATCATTAATAACATCAACTTTTTTTTATCATTCATAGCTAAACTTAAAAAATTGTTGCTACACCAATTTTTCTCATAATAAACCCTAAATATAATTATATTTATATGCTCATAATAATTATAAGAATAAATCCAAGCGAGACGAAGGTGTTAACATAATTCCATATCATTTTTAAAATTTTAAATAAACCATGTAGACCATTTTTGTAAATTATTCTTATATTAATTATCTAATTAAATAATAAATAAATATAAATTATAATATATTATAATTCTTTTAAAACCATGAAAGTTTATTACACAAAAATACACATATGAGATCAATGTTGCCCTTGGTTTCCTTCTTCACGCACTCCCCTTTTAGAAACCCTAGCCCCATCGTTTCCCTTTTCTCCCCCTGCTCCGCCATTCTCCCCCCGCTTCATCGTTCTCCCCTTGTTTGGCTGTCGGTTGGTGGACGCCATCCACATATCATTGTCTCCTGACCAGCAACGACATCTCGTATCATCATCTCCTGACTGCCACTCCGCTTTATCTTTCAATGGCGTTGCACAGAACTTCACCCTAGTCTCTTCGCTTTCTTCGGATTATACACAAGTGAGAACATCAAGCGGTGAGGACATCAACCGAGGGTTCTACATCTAGATTTTCATTTCTCGAAGTGAACCCGACTTTCAGGTATGATTATCTCTTTTTCATCTGAGTTTGGGTTAATATTCAGTTTCATTACTTTAAATCATAGTTTTGACTAAACTCAATTTTTTTTGTTCCTTTTTATGATTTAGATTTGTATTTGTGGTTCAAAGTTTAGTGACACTCACTAATGCTTCTCGTATTTGACAAACACCGATGGTAAACAACCCCTCTTGATATTAAAATTGTATTTTTTGCAATTCATTTTGATGCAGTAAGGATTTTACTATCTGTTTCTATTGTATTGGTTGATGTTATTTTAACATTTTTAGATATCGACAATGTGTGATTGTTTGAGTATGTTGAACTTTTTGCGAGAATTTGATTTGTCATGTATATTATAAAATTGATAGAGAAAGGACAATCCATGAAGATTATAACATAAATGCATATCAGCCTTTTTCTTTTTTACAATTTTAAAGTAGTACTATCTATGTTCAAAACATGTTTATTTTAACTTCTAGAACTTAACAGAATTAAAAATCTGTATACTTTGATTTTTTTCTGCTTGTTTTTATTTACGTGGTTGACATTATGCTTAATGTTTATGATACTTATTGTCTTTTTCCTCCTAAACAGCTAAAAACTCTCATTTGTATGAAAAAATAGGTTGATATTAGTCAACTCAATTGAAACAAATAAATAAGAATATTTTGACTGTGAGATCTAATGATCACGGAAGTTTACCTTGCATATTGGGGTGTGTGTGTGTGTGTGTAAAATATGGAGTGTCTTTCATCTCGTAGTTTGTATTAGTATTATTACTAACCTTTTTCCTTTCTGCAGACACTTCATCTGGTTGGACCTGACATTCATCTTCATAATGGTACAAAATTTTTTCAATCTTGTGATGCAGTTTTCACTAATATTTTGAATATAGCTTCTGTTAAAAATGAATAGTCCATGTATATATAGTTGAAAATATTATCCAAACGGGATTCAATATCCCTTATTTTCCTGATTTTTTTGTTATATAAGCAGCCACATTTTATTTCATATATTATCTCACAGTTAGTTATTTAACTGGCGATGATATATATCCTTTTCCAGGTCTGATACTTTTTTCTGCTTTGATATTATCCAGAATTCCAGCTGCAAATATTCCAGCTGCAAATATTAATAAATCAGGATGTAATATCCCATATTTCTGATTATTTGTTATATCCAACAGCCCCTATTTTGAATGTATCAAGATGCAGTTTTTCAGCACATATTATCTGGATTTTTTTGATTTTTTGCCGTTCTAATGTCTATACTCATTGTCGTCACCTTTATTCCCTAAATTTTTTATCCCCTATTATTCTGCAATTTGTTATGCAGTATTTTTGCAACCTCTTTAATAGATGTTATCCATTTTTCAAATGCAGTTTAAATTTCTGTTGTGATCCAGCCTTATTTATAGCAGTGATTTAGGCATTAAAATCTGAATTATAGCCAATGGTATGTTGCCAAATCAGCATTAAAAATAGGAATTTCTACCAATTATTGAATGCCACGTGAGCATATTTCTCACTGCTCCGTCGGCAATATCTATATATATAATTATGACCTTTCCACTCCTCTTTTTCTCCATCCGAGTTAACTCATTTATGGATAGCTGCCTAGCTGGGTTCCAAACATTATTTAACAAATTTTCGAGTATTTCTTTCATCATATTTTTATCAAAGCAACAATTTAAATATAACATAAGCATAATAACACTTTTGTATTTAAACACATTCACGCGTAGCCGCGAGATCTAAAATATTAATTACGAAAAACAAATAAATATATTTTTTCAATCAATCATGGTTGGCCACTTGGCTATGTGTCAAGCCCTCATTGGGCTAGGCCATTTGATAATTATATATATATATATATATATAGGGGGTTCAATGGAAAACCAACATGCACCGGAAAACTTTGGATGCACCACCACAAATGCACCACAATTTCCGTGTGATGCACCAAATTCCACGCGTGATGCACCAAATTTTCGCGTGATGCATCAAATTCCCGGGTGATGCATCGACTTTCTGCGTGATGCATCACCTGATCTAATGGCTATAAAGTGGTTCCCGGGTTTTCCGATGCATATAGGTTTTCCATTGAACCCACCCCTATATATATATATATATATATATATATATATATATATATATATATATATATATATATATATATATATATATATATATATATATATATATATATATATATATATATATATATATATATATATATATATATAGACTCGTTTAGGCTCGCAAGCACGATATGTGAAACCCAGTCTCGAGCTCGTTTATTAAATGAGCTTGATTTTAGGCTCGAGCTTTATTTTAACTTGATTACAAGTGCATGAATAATCAATTGTCTGTACATACACACACATAAGGAAAACAAAATTGACTTCTTTGGCATATTTCTCCACATGGTCCTTTTTTTTTGGGAAGAACAATGACACCAACACCGTCACGAAATGTGTCATTGGGTGTTGATATGTGTTCATAATAATATAATGTTGAATATATGTTTACGTTATAGATTGTATGGCGGTTGTTAGAATATTGTTTTTTTAATGTCAAATGTTATTGATCTTAAGTAAATCTATATCTATATTTATTAATAAAGCAAAATGATTTTGCAACGTGTCACTCTTTCGTGGCATCTCAATTTCATTTTCCCGCCTATTTTATTACCATAATTTTTATTCTAACGTTTAGGAAAATAAATTAATAATTCTAATTTTTTATAAACTATTTATGATATTTTATTTTCATATTAATTAAAACATTTAATAAATTTATATATATTAAAAATCTATGGATCAACATTCTAATACAATCAGTAATATTTTTATTTATCCGTATATTATATATTTTAGTTTTATAGTTTATATCGTTTAGATAATTTATTTTGAGTTTTAATATTATCATATAATTATTAATATTTTTAAAAAAAAGATATTATTATATAAATATATCCCATGTAATACATGGACAAATAACTAGTCAAATATATATAAAAAAACCCATCGTGCATTTATAGCCATCTCAAAAACCACAGGGACTAAATTTGCAATATACCCATATATAAATGTTGCTTTGGCTTTTTGACAATGAAAAGAGAAAAGGAGACGACACTCTTTTTGACTTGCATCATTTCCCCACAAAAGCTTTTTCTTCAGTACTCTCTGTGATGTAAGAAACATCGATCCAATCGATGGCTATTCTCACTGAAATTCAAGAACAAAAAGCAGAAGCAGAATACGATGTTTTTCTCAGTTTCTGGGTAAAGACACCCGTCTTTCTTTTACCGATTATCTCTACCACGCTTTGATCAATGACAATATATCAAGTTTTCTCAATGAAATTACGAAACTTTGGAAAAATGGCTAAATCCTCATTTTTAAAAATTTTAAAAATCAAAAGACCAATTCTGCAAATAAAAAGTGGTTTATGCCTTTATGGGACCGACACTGTAACTTTGGAAGTTAATGGACCATTTCTATAATTTTGAACAAACCACAGTGACCATTTCTGTAATTTACTCTAAGATTAATATCGTGCTTTAAAATAATCACAAATTAAATTAAATTTGGTGTAAAACTGATCCAAAAAAGTCAAATGGAAAATAAGTATAAAACGCTTTTTCCTCCCTTCCTCTACCATTTGTTCCTAACTCCCTGTGATCTAACAAAACTTCCATGGCTATTCTCACTGAAATTCAAGAACAAGATCAAGATCAAGAAGCAGCTGCAGAATACGATGTTTTTCTAAGTTTCAGGGGTAGAGACACCCGTCTTGCTTTTATCGATCATCTCTACGAGGCTTTAATAAAGGAAAACATGCGCGTGTTAATTTCTTGACGAGGAATATGTTGAAACTGGAGAAGAGCTCAAACCAGAGCTTGAGAGAGCTATAAAAAAGCTCTAATGCTTCAATAATTGTGTTATATGAGAACTACGCCTCTTCCACATGGTGTCTGGATGAGCCGGTGATCACGGCCGTGCCATGGATTTCATGGGCCCTGTGCAAAAATCACAAATAGACCATTTGATTACAAAAATTTCAAAATATTATACAAAATACTAAAATAGAAAATAGCCAAATACAACTTACCTTTATTCCAACTCTCAACCGATGAACCACATAGTAATTTTCAATTTCCAAGTAACAACGGTCAACGGCTATGCAAAGAAAATGAAAAAAAAAACACCAGTGATATAGTATGTCACTGTTTTAATACATACAACTCAATGTGATAATTATAATAGTCGTTTCCTCTCCCAACAAAGTGCCGCTGGGCTGTTGCAATTCTAAGGGCAAAGACAAAAGAGAATTTGGGCTTTTAAAATCTAAACTAAATAAATCCATCACATTTTTTCTGAGGCCCTAAAAGAATGGGGTCCTGTGCGAAAGCCCACGTTGAACATGTCAAGGTCCTGCTGGATCAAAGAAGGACTTCTAACCACATTGTTCTTCCCATTTTCTACCACGTTGAACCCGCTAATGTCAGGAAGCAAAAAGAAAGTTTTGAAGACGCGTTGAATATGCATAAACAGAAGATGGATGCAGAAGAAGACCAGGAGAAGAAAAGTCAACTTGATCGTAAATTGAAGCTGTGGAAGAAAGCACTTACAGAAGTTGCTGATTTGAAAGGAAAAGATGCAAACGGCCGGTATGATTTAAATCATTTTCTTTGTTATAATTTTATAAAACTCCTTTCTAATTTTGTTTCTTCAACTATATAAATGATATAATTAAGGTTTGATTGGCAACAGGTCTTTATGGTATTTTCTACTATTTTAGTGACATCACAATTATTTATTTTCATAACTATAAAAAGTTATAAAAACCATAAAACCTATAACCGTTTTGTTTTGAATTAGAAAATAATAATATTTTTTCAATAACAGAATTAATATAAGAAATAAATGATAAGTTTTCAATAAATAATTTATATTTTATCTATCTTTATGTTACAATTAATACTAAACTAGTTTATTACCCGCGTATTACGCGAATATTTCTACTATATATAAAATATAATAAATAAAAAGATAAAGATATAAATATTATTTTTTTAAACAAAAGTATATAAGGTGATATTACTATTTATTATAACCTATTAATTTTGTATATTTCTAAATATATATGAAAAGTAATTATTTTCTTATATATATTTTTTAAACTTTTATTATATTATCTTATAATTAAATAAGTTAGTAGATTATTAGATTTTGTTTGATTTGATTTGATTTGAATTTAAAAGTGGATTATATTATATTTGAATAGATTTAATTAATAAGTTAGTAGAGTATTAGATTTTGTTTGATTTGATTTGATTTGAATTTAAAAGTGAATTATATTATATCTGGATAGATTTGATTTAAATTTCTTTATTCTTTTTAAAATCTAAAACTGCCACGTGTCGATTCATGATGACGACAAGTGGCTTCACCAGAAATGGAGTTAATTACAAAAATGGTCCCTGTGGTTTGTCCTAAAATTTGGATTTGGTCCCTGAACTTTCAATTTTGCAAAAACGGTCCTTATTTTCATAGTTTGTTTGCAATTTTGGTCCCTCAACCTATTAACTTTTCTAATATGACCAAATTACCCTTATTTTTTATGCAAACTATAGGGACCATTTCTACAATTAATTTTTTAAGTCTTTTTTATCCTTAATTAAATAAATTAATTTTTAGTTATACTTAAATTTAATAAAATACAATAAAAGAAAAGAATTATTTAATTATTTATGTTGATTCATAAATGATTTAGATATTTTTAGTGTTAATTAATTTTCATTTACTATAATCAAAGTGTAAACCAATCAAAATTTATGATAAAAAAATCATTTATGTTTAGAAACTATTTTCTAGAGGTTTCGTATATAAAATATTATAAAAATATATTATTTATGTTGGTTCATAAATTTATAATAAAAATATGTTTGTTGGTTAAATATATTTTACTTTGTTCTTAAATAAAATCGGCCAAAGATTTTATTTTATAATCCGTTCACATTTGTATCAAAGCAAGGTGATATTGGTAAAGTGTTAAATCTAAATGTTTTAAATTTTTAAGGTGTCGATTTAATCGGATTAAAATGAAAAGTAAAATTGAAAGACGAAAAAAGATTAAAAACATATTTATATTTCTCGATTTTTATGTAAAGGTCTGACAAACCAAAGTTTGATTAAAGTTCTTAATCATGAATCTCAAAGATGTTATATGGACCTAAAATTTTAAATCTTTTTGGTGTAATTAAAAATTAAAACGATAAAATAATTGATACGTTAAATAAAAAAATTTGAGTCATCTTAGACCATTTGGAAGTTCTTTTTAACTCGGTCAAATTAAACGTTAAATTTTTATTTATTTAAGTTCTTTAATATTTCTAACTTTAATTAAACTGTTGGCTCATAAATAAATTTTTTTAATAATTTATTAAAGTTAATTAACACTAAAAATAAAGTAAAGTCAATTACATTAAATGGTCTTTGTGGTTTGATCAACATAAATATCTTTTATTATAAATGTATGAACCGGTATAAATAATTATAGAGAAAAAATTTCTTAATTATGAAACCTTTAAAAAATAATTTCTAAACATAAATGATTTTTTCGATTATAAATTATGATTGGTTTACCTTTGATTATAGTAAATTAAAATTAATTAAGGCTAAAAATATATAAATCATTTATGCACCAACATAAATAATTAAATAATTCTTTTTTTATAGTTTATTAAATTTAAGTAACATTAAAAAATAATTTATATAATTAAGAATACAAAAGACTTACAAAATTAATTGTAGAAATGGTCCCTATAGTTTGCATCAAAATAAGGGTAATTTGGTCATATTAGAAAAGTTAATAGGTTGAGGGACCAAAATTGCAAACAAACTATGACAATAATGACCGTTTCTGCAAAATTAAAAGTTCAGGGACCAAAGCTAAATTTTACGACGAACCACAGGGACCATTTTTGTAATTAACTCCCAGAAATGAGTATAGTTACTCTTTTAATATTATAGATAGATATAAATGTCCCTAGAGATTACGTATTACATCGATATACCCTTTTTTGAGGTTATGTTAGGGTTGTGATTCTTTGATCATTTGACTTGTGTTAAAAAACCATTATACCATTTTAAATTGTAACCTTTTAGTTCTTGAACTTTTTATTACTTGAATTCATTAATTCATTAAGGTCATTGTTAAAAACTTTATTTCTCTTGTTCTCTAAAATTTATTTAATATTTTATTTATAGTAAATTTATTTATTTTTTATTATTTTATAATATTTATAGCTATCCATATTTAATTTTTTTATATCCATTTTTATTACATTGTTTTTTTATATATTACTTTAAGACACACACACATTCTTTACTTTTTTATTCATATATCCAATTAATAAATGTGATAATAATCACATAAGTTTCAAATGATTGTTAATTCAACAATATGTAGTTTTGTAGTCTTTGACTTGATTTAAAGATTTTATAAATTTAAAGAATTTAAATTGTTTTCAAAACTTATGTAAGGTATTATATGTAATTAAATTTGATTCTAATAAAAATGATATTGTAAAATAAAATCCTAAGATATTGTGGTTAACAGTGTTTTATCATGAAAATTATTAAGTATATAAGGATCTCTAATATATATTTATTATGTTTCTTAATTAAATATGTGAATTACATATATAAATAAAAGACTTCTATAAATTAAACGAGTATATAAATATTTTTCTTATAGTGATATGCAAAGAAAACTATCAAATAATATAGAAAATAAAAAAATTAATATGGATAACTATACATATCTAAAATTATATGTATATATAATAATAATAATAATAATAATAATAATAATAATAATAATAATAATAAAATATTAATTAATTATAATAATATTTAAAAAACAAGAAAAAATAAGTTTATAACAAGACCCTTAAATGAAATTAATTAAAAAAAATTTCAAAGTAAAAAGGATAAAATGATTATTTTTAAAAATTTAACACAAGTAAAATGGTCAAATGACCAAAACCGTAACGAAGCCTCAGAATTAGAGGGACCAAGTGACCAACGATGTAATAAATGAAGTTTACAGATCAAAGCCATAATTTCACCAAATCATAGGGACGATATTTTTTAATATACCCTTTTTTTTACAACTAAGTTAATACTACTACATGAGTTGCCTTAATAATCATATTTAAAAATAAATATTTATAATATATATAAAATAAGAGTAATGATAAATTAGAGTTTATATAATTTTGTGTTAATTAATTATTAAATTAGTTAAGTTAAAATTTAATAAAATGAATTTGATTTAAATTTAAATTAGATTATAGTAAAGGACATGAAAAATTGAGAAAATGACAAGTGACAAACTAGAACATGACAAGTGGTAAATTTTTATAGATTTAATAGTATTTATAGATAGATTATAGATAATATTAATTTAGTTGACGTAAAATAAGTATATATACTCTAAGGCCACAGGGAGTGGTCTTGGCATTGCATGACATTGCCATGGTACCAAGATGGAACACCACCCCTTGGGCATGGCATTGGCAAAAAAATTCTCGGCATCGGCATTTGAATGCCGAGCAACAACCCCTCTCCATCTCCATTTCAATATTGATATATATATATATATATATATATATATATATATATATATATATATATATATATATATATATATATATATATATATATATATATATATATATGTGTGTGTGTGTATGTGTGTGTGTGTGTGTGTGTGTGTATATATATATATATATAATACATATATATCTGAGTACTTTTTATATACACATACATATTATTTTATTTTTCTCAACTTAACACAACCAACATATTATATAAATTCTTTCATTTTTATCATTTCAATTTCTCAAAAAAAAAACATTTAATATATTTGAGGTGTTCAAAAAATTGATCTCAACGTTGGTCCGGTTGATAATTTTGAAAACGAATATTCGAACCAAGACTTCACGTAGTGTAGTTTTCATTTTAATTTTTTTTAATGTTTTTACTTTAATTTTAAAATTTAATGTTCTTATTTTATTTTTTAAAATTTAATGTTCATCATTGTATCTTTAATTTTAATATCATTAATTTACTTTTTATTTCAATGTTTTTATTTTAAATTTAAAATGAAAATAAAAAAAAGAATGGAAAGTTGGCATCCACACCCTCAAAATGGCAAAGGTGATGTGGCGCTGACGTGACTCCTAATTTGCTTGGCATTGTCGCCAACCACTCTCTGTGGCCTAAGGGTGCAAAATGGCAAAGGTGATGTGGCGCTGACGTGACTCCTAATTTGCTTGGCATTGTCGCCAACCACTCCCTGTGGCCTAAGGGTGCATTTGTAATTTCCTCCATTGAACGTTCAAGCCAATTTCAAAAGGTACTTCAATATATATTCTCGTAAATTTGTTTCATATGTGGATCAAAACTCAGCCGAGAGACTCTATTAATTGAAGAAGTTGCGAAAGAAATTAATGATAGATTGGTTTTACACTTGCGGAGTAAGGTATCACATGACCTATTCGGGAAGGACTATTCCATTCATATCATCAGTTCCTGGTTGACAAACAAATCCTCTAACGCTGCTGACATTTTCACGATTTGGGGAATATCTGGG
This sequence comes from Centrapalus pauciflorus, assembly GCA_020465985.1. Classification (NCBI taxonomy): domain Eukaryota; kingdom Viridiplantae; phylum Streptophyta; class Magnoliopsida; order Asterales; family Asteraceae; genus Centrapalus; species Centrapalus pauciflorus. The sequence continues at coordinate 230,864 of JAANYP010004584.1, read as the reverse complement.
ATCGGAAAGACGTCTTTGGCAAGATATATCCATAGCTTAATTGCACCACCGTGACTTTGAAAGAAGCAGCTTTCTTGAAGAAATAGATAGAAAATGTGCAAAAGAATCCACTGCATTGCTCGATTTACAAAAACAACTACTTAGAGACGTTCTGAAGAAAAGAACGATAGAAGTACGTGATGTTAATGTTGGTATTGATAAGATTGAGAATGCATTACTCGACAGGCAAACACTTGTGGTTCTTGATGGAATTGATGAGTTTAAGCAGTTGGATGCATTGATTGGAACAAAAGGTTTTCTCTCAGGAAGCAAGATTATCATTACAACCAAAGATGGGTCACTGACAGAACAGTGTGCATTGTTCACCAAATCATATCCACCCAAACATAATTAAGAAGCACCAACTTTCTGGCTTAAGAGAAATGGAAGCTCTACGACTACTATGTTGGAATGCATTTGGAGACAAAAATCCTAAAAAAGGTTATGAAGAAGAGGCAGAAAGAGTGGCCAAGTATTGTGGAGGCCATCCATTGTCTCTAAAACTTTTGGGTCGTTCTCTAATCAACCAAGAAATTGACAGATGGAAGGATATCTTTGAAATGCTGGAAACAAAAGAATTAAATCCTAATATAATGAGCTGAAGATAGAAAACTTGCAAAGAGTTGTTTAAGCATATTGCCTGCTTTTTTGTTGGAGAAGATAGAGAAATCACTGAAGCAACATTAACGAAATGTGGTATCCGCACGTCCTATGGGATCTCAAAGCTTATTGATAGATGTCTTCTCACCATTGGAGAATGTAATGAGCTGAAGATGCATCAATTGGTTCAAGATACACGGAGAGATTTAGTCCGTCAAGAATCACTCACGCTGCCATGGGAGCGTAGTCGATTATGGAATCATGAGGAGTGCCTCACTTTGTTGAAAGAAAACAAGGTACACATAAAGGAGCATACTAGTCACATGTGTTCATTTTTAGTATCATTTGTCAAATATATATATGAATGCTTGGTTGATCATTTTCCTCTTCATAATCAGGGTACAATGAAAGTTCAAGGTCTTTTCTTTGACATGAAAATACTGGAGAAAGAGCAACCAAGAGGTTCTAAAAAAGTTGAACTCCGAACAAATGCATTAGCAACCATGGAGAATCTAAAGCTCCTCCAACTCAATCATGTAAAACTCAGCGGTTCATACAAGAATTTTCCTCAAGGCTTAAGATGGTTGTGTATGCATGGATTCCAAATGAAATATATACCTTCAGAATTACCGATGGAGAACTTGGTTACTCTTGACATGTCTTACAGTGATCTGAAACAGGTCTGGAAGAAACCCAAGGTATGCGTGAAATTTCAAAGGTTTTACTTCTTCGTTTTAGTTCATTACTATTTATATAATAATATGTTCTCATGCACGCTTAAATAATTTAATTAATTTCTAATGCAACAGCGGCTGGATTCATTAAAGTTTCTTAATCTCAGTTATTGTAAGTTTGTCAAGGTTGGTGGCTTCGCTTCACTCGCATTCCTTGAGAGGTTGATACTAGCAGGATGTGCGAGTTTGATTCAAGTTTGTGAATCAATTGGTGGATGTGATAGACTTGTTCTTCTTGATTTGAGCTATTGCAAAATGCTAAAACAGATTCCAAAAAGCATAATCAAATTAGAGAAACTTAAAGTTCTATCAGTAAGTTGTTGCTTTGGTGTGAGTGACTTTACAAAACTTGTACCTGGGAGCCCAAAATCGATTTTGCTTTCATTACCTGCATCACTCGTAAAGTTGTCCCTTGCAAATAATAATTTATCGGATGAATCATTTCCCATGGACTTTAGTAGCATGTCAATGTTGAAAGAATTATATTTGGATGGTAACCCAATTCATTCCTTGCCTGCTTGCGTGAGAACCCTTTGCAAGCTGGAGACCCTCGAAGTTAATGGATGTTTAATGTTGAAATCCCTCTTGTACCCTCCAAGTACATTGAAATATTTGGATACAAAAGACTGTTTGTCACTCAAGAGAATAAAGTTTCTCCCTGAATTGTCAAGGCCGCCATTGGTCAATATCAGTGGTGCAGAGAGTCCATTCACGAAATCGAGGGAATAATCAAATTTCAAGACTTAGCAAAAGTCGACGATGAGATACTACGTGCTTTAGGGTGGACAAATTTGCAGTATGTGAAAGATCAAAAATTGCTAATTTAGTATGCACCAGCAATTAGAAGTGAGATCATTAGACTACTTCCTGTTCAGGTACTCATTCTCCAACACAAACTAAAACTAACATGCAGAAATTTCAAATAAATCAGGGTAAATTATAACTTTAGTCACTTAATAGAATTTATGAATTTGGTCATTTAACTTTAAAAATTACAATGACAGGTTGAAGATTTATCACAGATATTGTCATTTGGTCGTTCAAAATGACCATTTTACCCTTAGTTATTTAATAGCTTTTATTGATATATTTTTATTATTGATATCAATTCTATTATTATTACTAAATAATAGACTGCTGTGAAAGAATTGGACTATGAATAGAGAATGTATTCAGATGATCTTCAATCATGGATAGCATATGAGTTATATACTCACCCATGCAACATACATATTCATCTAACGTCTACATGCTAACGTCTACATCACAGAACAAAAACAACATTAAGAATTAGTTTCACTCTACTGCTAACTAACTAACTTCACTACTAACTAACTTTGGATCAGCATTATCCTTTATCTATCACAATCTCCACCTCTGATTCAAAGTTTTCTCCTAACCTTAACTTGTTCACGTAACTCTGAAATTTGTCACATGGTAGAACTTTAGTTAGAAAATCAGCAGCATTATCTTCTATGTCCACTTTCTCCACCAATACTTCACCATCACTGATCACCTCTCGAATGAAATGCAACTTTACTGAAATATGCTTGGTACGCTCATGATATATAAGTTGGATTCCTTGCAAGATATACGCACTTTGATTATCACATAATAATACTGCTTTCTCACTACTTATCCCCAACTCAGCAACAAAGCTTTTAATCCATATAGCCTCCTTAATTAACTGCTTCTGTTAAGGCTATATATCCAGGGGCGGATCCAGAAATTTTTGTTATCGGTGTCACTTTATTTAAAGTAAGTTTAAATTAGCTTTTTTAAATATTTTTGAAGATGAATCGGGTCACCGAAACGGGTTACCAATATAAAATTAACAAATAACAAGATTTTTCTACTTAAAAAAGTACATAGTACAATACCATTAAAACTTAAAACCAATAAGTATTGTAAGTCTTAAAGTTTTACATTTGTTGCATTCGAGTTTTCATCTATTGAAGTCTTAAAGTTTTACAATTGTTTTCAATGTAGTGTCACTAAAAAAAATTCTAGGTGTCACTCGAGTTTTCATGCATACGTATCTCGGTATTTTGAAAATTTATCGGTGTCAAGTGACACCCCACTTTTAACACTACATCGATCCGCCCCTGTATATATCCCGCCTCTGTGGACGAAAGTGCCACCACCTTTTGAAGAGAGGCATTCTAACTAACACAGGCACACAACACCCCTTAAACGTAAATACATAACCCCCTGTTGACTTGAAATTGTCTAGATCCTTTGCATAATCTGAGTCTGAATAACCAAGAATTTTGCTTTCTTGGTACCTCCATAGAACAGATAACAGAATTCGAATAGATGAGTGCTTCACAACCGGTGAAAATACTTCTGTATAGTCTATTCCTTGCTTCTGAGTAAAACCCTTTGCCACACCAAACGAGCTTTAAATCTTGTAGGCGTTACTCCTGAAATTCCTTCTTTAATATTATACAACCACTTTGAGCCCACTAACGTTTGACCCGATTGCTTATCAACCAGCTGCCACGTTCCATTTTTAATCGGTGAATCCATCTCACCATTCATGGCCTCAATCCACTTTTCTTTGTTACTTAACTCCATAGCTTCTTTGTATGACAGTGGCTTAACTGTATCTTCAAACTCAGCTACTGAGAGTGCAAAAGATGTGATATTGTTGGCTTCTTCTCTATAGTGTGAGGGTGGAACTATTTGTCTCCTAGCTCTGTAGTCGGTTGTATTCTCGTGGACTCTTCACTTGTGCCATGTATATCCCTTGTTGAAGGCTCCTTGGCAACTCCCTCTAGCTCCACCTCAATCTGATTGTGATGTGTTGAAGGATCACTCTTCTGCCGTAGATCCTTGTAGAATTGCATTTCATTGAAGGTGGTATCTCGGCTTACGATAATTCTTGGACCACTATTATCCCATCTCCACAGCTTGTAGCCTTTTGTTCTTTCTGGGTAGCCTAGCATTATACACTCCACTGCTCTAGCGTCTAGCTTGTCTTGTTTAACATGAGCATAGGCTACACATCCAAACACTTTTATGTGAGAGTCTCTGGTCCATACCTGCATTGGCGTTGAATTGTTCAGGGCTGGGGATGGGCTCCTATTGATTAAATTTGATAGATTGATATTGATTGTTATACTAATTATGTAAAATAGTTTAGATATTGTATCATTATTGTAATTATAGAAAGTATAAGGACCTAAGTTAGCAATTAGATAAACTGAAAAGGTGTGTCTCTTCACGAAAAGACACAACTAGGGGTGTTCAAAAATATCCGAATCCGAGCATCCGAAACAAAAATCCGAAAATCCGATCCGAAACTATCCGAAATTTCGGATATCCGGATTTTCGGATATCCGAAAATCGGATATCCGAAATTTCGGATTCGGATTCGGATAGTAAAATTCCAAATTTTCGGATATTCGGATAATCCGATATCCGAAAATCCAAAAAAAAATATTTTTTTCAATTTTTTTAAATATCTTTAGTATTGATTATTTACATAATATTGAGTGTTTACTATTATTCTAATGTATATTTTTGAGTTTTATCTTAGTATTATAGATTTATTAACTAATATTTTTATAAATTTTAGTTTTTTTATATTTTTTTAGTCGTTTTGAGTAAAATAATTCCGGATACGTTTAATTTGTAATATATTTATTTTTAATATCTATTTGGATATATGAATTTGTATTTTAGATATTTAAATATTAGATTTAATTTTAAAAAAAATATGAATTTCGGATATTTTTTCGGATATTCGGATAATCCGATATCCGAATCCGAAATTTCGGATATCCGATTTTCGGATATCCGAAATTTCGGATTCGGATTCGGGTAGCAAAATCTACTATCCGAATTTTCGGATATCCGAAAATTCGGATATCCGAAATTCGGATATCCGGTTATGAACACCCCTAGACACAACCTTACGAAAAGGTTTCATGAAGAGTTGCGACTTTTCATCGCACCTCTTAGACGATTATAAATAAAAACCTTAACCAAAATTTGTAAAGTGCGAATTCAAAGATTATGTTAATAAAGATCAAATTTTGATTATACCGATCGTGTGCAATTATTTCATTATCAAAGAGATCCCTTTCCCAACATTTGGTATCAGAGCTTTAATCAAACCAACTCATCATTTACCGATACCATCTTATTAGCAATCTAAGAATTACACCAGAAGGTGATTACACAATCATCATCGATGGAGTCGAACAGAAAGTTCAACCTTCAACCGGCACCGAAGTAAAGAGAAAACCCAAACAGTACCGAGGCAAAAACCCCAAACAGAATCTACCCACAATTTTATCAAATTCAGAAAAGTAGAAAAGCCCCTATAGCAATTTCATACAGCAAACCCTAGAAATCAGATTGCATCAATAGAAAACCCAAAATCAGAAAGATAGAACCTGATTTCAGAAGGCATCACCGTAGGAAACCCCACAGAGATAAGTGCACCACCGTAGGAGAAACCCACGGACAGAAACCCGTAACCAACCGTCGCCATACACCACTGAACCACCATCGCAACCGTCACCGAAACCATAATTAGTGAACATCATCATAGGCGCCGATTAGGAGTAGGCAACAATTAGAGTTTTTACGTTTTGCCCCAAATCAGAATCAGTAGAACATCGATTGCAACAAATCCGAGAACAATAGCCATCGATTAAAAAGAGAGTTGCATCGATTCAAAAGGTTAGGTATTATTATTCTTTATACCTTGTTTTAATTTTATTTCTAGAAAATAAAATTAGATAGAAACCTTTAGTTTTAATTTTATTATAACGTAACTTATAATAAATTTAGGTTTCAGAAAATAAATTATAACGTAACTTATAGTTTATTATTGGTTTTAAATTTTATAACGTAACTTATAAAGTTTTAATATTGTGATACTTATAAAATTTGACGTGCGAAGTATTACTACTCTTTGATATAAACTTTATTTTTAAAGTTTATAGTTTTTTCTTACAAATTTAATTGTGTCATTTATTTTTAATTTGTGACAAAATTTTATTTTAGTTCATTATTATAACCGACCAATTATAATTTTGAATCAAATAGGAAAAACAGGTAAAGATCAAATAGTTTTAGTTGTAAGGAATAAGCCTAAAACTGAAACCAGAAAATTTAAAAGCCTAAATTATTGTATAGAAAGAATTTTATAATAGAAATTATAAGATTCCATAGAAGAAAGAAATAGATTTTGATAATAGTAACACGGGTGACAAATCAGAACAAGAAAACACTAGAAATAATGTAAAGGAGATAGTGATAGTATCTCACTTTACATGTCCTATGTTAAAGACAACAAATTACATCATGTGGGAAATTAGAATGCAAGCAATATTAGAAGCAAATGACTTGTGGGAAATGATTGAACCACAAGAAACAACTCAAGAAGATGCTAAGAAAGATAAAACGGCAATCGCCTACATTTATCAAGCACTTCCAGAAGATCAGTTGTTATTCATTTCAAAGTTTAAGACCGCAAAATAAGTATGGGATACATTAAAGACAAGACACATAGGAGTACAACGTGTCCAACAAGCTAGGTTACAAACACTCAAAACAGAATTTGAGATGTTATATATGAAGGAAAATGAGACAGTAGACTCTTTCATCACGAAGATGACTAGTCTTACTAATAAGGCAGCAAGCCTAGGGTTAACATATGAAGACCCCGTACTCGTTAGGAAATTATTGAACGCAGTACCAGACAAGTTTCTACAGATAGTTGCATCTATAGAACAATACTCAGACCTAGACACAATGAAATTAGATGAAGCTGTTGGCAGACTAAAAACTTTTGAAGAGAGACCGAAACTCAAAAGAGATAAACATGTTGATTGTCAAGAGAACTTGATGTTCACACAACATATAGGAAGAGATCAACACTTTAGAGTACGTGGTCGAAATAGATTTAACCACTCACGATGTCGAGGAAGTAATAGATTCAAATCAGAAAGAAAGAATCATAAACCCTCACAAAATAATTTCAAGAAAGAGAACAATAGCAACACAAAGAAATTCACTCCTGATATTGATGCAGCGTAGCAAATGGAAAAATAGACTAATCTGTTGATTCAAAGAATTCCAGACTAACCTCTACCAAAAGTATGTTGATTCCGTAGAATGCCACACAATTGGGCTTCAAACAACCGATTTTTGAACTCGGAAATTTGGAAAATATAAAAGTTTCTTGAATTGATAATCTGTCTTCATACATAAGTTCAACACACCTTAAAAAGAAACAGGAAACTTAAACGGGTCAAATAACCCAACGGGTCGACCCAGGAAACAAAAATAAAAACCCAAATAACCGATAAAATTCATAAAAAAGCCCATAACTCTCATTCCGGGTCGAATCTGGGCCAAACGGTTAGGCATGGTGGTTTGTCACTGCGTGGAGCTCGAGCCAACAGTCGTCTGGACACCTGATTCGCCCCAAACGGAGACCCGAGTCAAAAGTTAGGGTCGTTTCCGTTTAGCCCCTTTTATTACGGGCTCTATCTTGGGCCTCCAGAAACAAAATGGCCCGATCCTCTATACTTGGGCCTGCATCAGATTTGAGTAGAATTCAATGCTATAAATGTAAGAAGAATGGACATTATGCATCCAAATGTTCACAGATAGGTCAAAACTCTGAATAGTCAAAACTAATAGAAGAAGACTTAGAACCAACTTTGCTTATGGCAATCATAGAAGAACACCAACAAGTTCTATTAAATGAAGACAACTTAGAACCAAGATGGTTACCCATAGAAAATGAAAGTACATGGTTCTTAGATAATGGAGCTAGTAACCATATGACAGGAATTAAGAATCATTTCCAAGAACTCAATGAAATGATTACTGGAAAAGTACGGATTTGGAGATGGGTCGTACATAGAGATCAAAGGGAAAGGATCTATACTTTTAGAGTGTAAAAATATGGAACAACGTATAATATCACAAGTATATTATATACCGAATCTTACTAGCAATATATTGAGTTTAGGACAACTCACAGAAAACGGATGCAGAGTAGTATTGGAAGGAAACTTACTACACTTATACGATTCAAGCAATAAAGTACTATTAAGAGTAAAAAGATCAAAGAATCGTCTATATAAAGCAGACCTAAGACTAGGAAAGCATGTACGCCTTTCAAGCAACTTACAAGATGAGCATGGCTTTGGCATGCAAGATTAGGCCACTTGAACTTTAATTCTCTAAAGTCAATGGCAACAAATAAATTGGTTAAAGGAATACCCAATGTTAGAAATACTACAAATATATGTGATATATGCTTGAATGAAAACATAGCAGAACTTCATTTCCACAACAAACCCTGGCAAGATCAGAAACACCGTTAGAGTTAGTCTATGGTGATTTGTGTGGTCCTATATCACCACCTACACTATCAGGAAAGAGATACATATTTTTACAAGTAGATGACTACTCAAGATATATGTGTGAATATTTTCTAAGTTCAACGAATGAAGCACTTGAATTCTTTAAGGAATTCAAATCAAGGGTAGAAAATGAATATAAATGAAGATATTTAGAATAGATAGAGGAGGAGAATTCACTTCGGGTGATTTTTTAAAATACTACAAAGATAATGGTATACTAAGAAAGTTAACTGCACCATACTCACCACAACAAAATGGAGTTGTTGAACGTAGAAATAGAACTATACTTTCAACAACAAGATGTATGATGAAATCAACAAACATATATGCCCCAGAACTTTTGGGCAGAAGCAGTTAGACATGCCATATATATCCTAAATTGTACACCTACTAAATCTTTAGAAGATATTACTCCATATGAAGCTTTAAAGGGAAGGAAACCAGACCTAACACACCTTAGTATCTTTGGTTGCATAGCTTATGCAAAAGTACCTTCTCAACAGTTAACTAAATTAGATGATAGAAGCATACAAATGATATACCTTGAAACAGAACCTGGATCAAAAGCATATTGCTTAATTAATCGAGAGACAAAGAAGATTTGTGTAAGTAGAGATATAAAAATTAAAGAAGACGAAACATGGAATTGGGAGGAATACACAAAGGAATTTGATTTAGAAGAACCTGAGTGTAGTGATTTTACTGTTGAAACCCGACAAAGGATGAAAACCAGAAATTCAAACAGAGTAATTTCCCTCACCTCACAATGAAACAACCTCACCAACCGACTCACCAAGATCACATTCACCAGATACAAGTAATGAAACTTACACCCCCCAACAAACCAATATACCTATACATAGCCCATACATAGAATCATCTTCAGACTCTAGGATTGATCATATACCTATAAGAGGATATAGATCTTTAAGTGAAATATACGAACAATTACTATTAGTTGAGGATGAACCTAGAAACTACAAGGAAGCAGCAATGGATAAAAAATGGATTGAATCTATGAAGACAGAAATTGATTCTATCACCAAAAACAATACATGCATGGAGGTTAACCACTTTACCTAGAAATCATAAAGCAATAGGTTTAAAGTGGGTATTTAAGACAAATAGAAATGCCAATGGAGAAATAGTTAAACACATGACAAGATTAGTAGCGAAAGGATACATATAGGAACATGGCATAGACTTTGATGAAGTCTTTGCACCTGTAGCTAGAATTGAGACAATACGTCTAATATTAGCACTGACAACTTACAATAAATGGGAAGTACACCATTTAGATGTAAAATCTGCAATTTTACAAGGACATTTAAAAGAGGAAGTATATGTTTCACAAAGTCTATAAACTCGCTAAAGCTCTGTATGGTCTTAGACAAGCACCACGAGCATGGTACATAAATTTAGATAAGACCCTGAAAGAATTAGACTTTCGCAAGTGTGCATTAGAACAAGCTGTATACACAAGAACAACCAAGTCATCAAAATTATTGATAGGAGTATATGTAGATGACCTGATAATCACTGAACACCAAGACAAGAGATAGATTTATTCAAGGATCAAATGAAGGATAAGTTTGAGATCAGTGATCTCGGCTTATTAGCCTACTATCTAGGAATTGAAGTCATGCAAAGTTATGACAAGATTTCAATTAAACAAACAGCCTACGCAAATAAGATACTCAAAGATGCAGGTATGCTAGATTGCAATGATGCAAAAAAATACCTATGGAACTAGGACTTAAATTGACAAACCTTTCATAGGGAACTTATGTAGATGCCACAAAATATCAAAGCATAATTGGATGTTTACGATATTTACTACATATTAGACCCGACCTAAGTTACTCAGTTGGATTACTTAGTCGTTTCATGCAAGAAACTCAGGAGCAACATATGAAAGCTATTAAACAGATATTAAGGTACATCAAAGGAACTAAAGACTATGAAATAACTTATGGATTCAAAAGAGGAAACAACATAGAAGGTTATAGTGACAGCAGTTATGACATTAATACACAAGAAGGAAAAGGAACAACAGGAATAATATTTTACTTTGGAAACTCACCAATCAGTTGGAGTACTTAGAAACAAGAAACAGTAGCATTATCATCACGCGAATCAGAGTTTATAGCAACTCAAGCAATATGGTTAAAGAGATTACTCAGCAAGATTTCAAATACTGAAGAACAAAAAATCAAGATTTATGTTGATAACAAGTCAGCAATAGCCTTAATGAAGAACACAATATTTTATGGAAGAAGTAAACACTTTGATACCAAGTACCACTTCATCAGAGAATGTATTGAAGAAGATTTGATTGTTGAGCACATCAGCAGAGAAAAACAAAGAGCCGACATACTTACTAAAGCACTACCAAGAATCAAGTTTGTCACAATGAGGCAACTACTTGGAGTTGAAGACTTATCAAGCAACAATTAAGATTAAGGGGGAGAATGATAGATTAATATTGATTGTTATATGTTATGACATATTTTGTACATATTTTTAGTCCTATTTTGCCTTGGATTTGGGTATTTTTGCCTTGAATTGTTTAAATACAACTCTGATTTGTCCATGTTTTGTGTTTCGCAGTTCAAAGGTTGCCTAAAGTGGAAAAGAATGGATTATGGAACCTATTCGTCATATTTACGGGCTAAGTCGACCTTCCTTGGAATTCTGTTGACTTTGACCAAGTTGACCTGATCGCGGCCGCGACCGATTCAGCGCGATCGCGCCGACCTGCGATCAACTGAACTCGCCCATGCTTGTTATCTTGCCCGCGATCCTTTCAGCACGGCCGCGATCACAGAAAAATATAAAAGTCAGCAGCCGTTTCGTTATTTTTTATGCATTTTTTAGACGAACTTTTTCACACATTTTAAGGTGCGATTAGTAGGTGTTTCGTAGTTTTATGTTTTCCAGCTTAGTTTAGGATAGATTAGGGAAGCATTCGGCTAGTAGAGTGGTTCAAGCATTCGGTTGCGGGATTTTCTCGTTTTTCATCCGGATTTTGGTACATTCTTTCCATTTTTACTTCTGAAATTACTATGTTTAGTATAGATCTCGTTATTTCTGTAGTTTTTATCATGATTAGTGAGTAGTTCATCCAAGCACTTGCTTGGTTACGTTTTTACATGGATTAATGAAGTATTCGATGATTTTGGTTGAAAAGTGTTTGGTTCATTGATGTATTCTCGATTCATACGATTAATATGCGTAAAATCAGAATTGTAGTTGATATTCTAGCAATATTGTGATCATGATTATTGATTATTAATGCTGATTTTTATAAACTCAATCAAATTTAAGTGGTTTATTAATTGGTTGCTGTTTCTAGCATTATTGTGATTATGAGATGGTGATTAATTAATAAATTGTGAAATCATGGTATGCAAATTAATTCTTAGCAGTATTGTGATTATAGGATTAATTTAATCTTTGATTTCCTTAGAATTGATTGATGTTTATGCGGCTAAATTGAATATTTAGAGTTATTTCCGAGCGCTTGACGTGTAGACAGTTTAAATCTCTAAAAGCTAGATTTAGTTGACTTAATTGATCGTAAAAGACATATATTGTTGATTTTCTCAAATTAATAGAAGATGTCCATGAATCGGTTTTACATCCAAGTTTCAAACTCTTAAGCTTAAAACATTTAAAACAGTTGGATTAAATTCTAACTTAACTTTCTTTAACCAAAAACATCTTAAGTGTGTTTACACAATTTTACTTCGTTAATCCTAAAAGACGTAATCAAGTGAGTGTTGCTTTTTAATATTCATCTGATATAAATCTGTGCTAGCTTTTGGTCTTATAAATTGTCATAATCTGTTAGATAGCATAGTTTAAGTAATTAGGGTTATAAATCATCATCAACCCTTATCAATGGTTAGATATTAGTGATAATCTTAGTATCGGTATCTCGATCCTTAGTGTCGTTCCCTAAGTTCGATAATTCCCGAGGTCAGCTTCTAGCTATACTATCTACGACTGGTACACTGCCAGTGGTATTTGGTATAACTTAGGCTTTCTTCATTCTCTTGATTTTAATAGCCAAATCCGCGTAAGATCATTATACTAATTATGTAAAATAGTTTAGATATTGTATCATTATTGTAATTATAGAAAATATAAGGACCTAAGTTAGCAATTAGATAAACTGAAAAGGTGTGTCTCTTTACGAAAAGACACAACCTTACGAAAAGGTTTCATGAAGAGTTGCGACTTTTCATCGCACCTCTTAGACGATTATAAATAGAAACCTTAATCAAAATTTGTAAAGTGTGAATTCAAAGATTATGTTAATAAAGATCAAGTTTTGATTATACCGATCCTGTGCAATTATTTCATTATCAAAGAGATCCCTTTCCCAACAAAATAGGCCGATGTGTTCACAGCTTCTCCCCAAAAACTTTTAGGGACACTTGCTCGGACAGCATGCATCTTAGCCTCTCTAGCAACGTGCGATTCATTCTCTCGATCTGCAAGGCCATTTTGTTGAGGGTTTCCAGGAACTGTGAGGTGTCTTTCTATTCCATTCTTTTGGCAGAATACATTGAATTGTTGGTTGCAGAACTCCAAGCAATTATCTATTCGCAATCTCTTCACCTTAAGATTGGTTTATGTTTCAATAAGTATCTTCCATGCTTTGAATCTTTGGAAGGCTTCATCTTTTGTTTTTAACACATACACCCACACCCTTCGTGAGAAGTCATCTATAATGGATAGGAAGTATCTTGCTCCACCTTTTGTTTCTGTTCTTGTAGGTCCCCATAGATTAGAGTGTACATATTCCAACACACCCCTCTGTGCGATGTATAACATGGCTGAACTTTACTTTATGGGACTTGCCATAAACACAGTGTTTCACATAACCCAGTGTCACATACTTTTAATCCCTTTATAAGATTGGCATTGACCAGCTCCCTGAGTTCCTGCGTACTTATGTGGCCCATTCTCTTGTGCCATAAGACTGTCTCCTGCACATTTGTTTGATTCTGTCCATTTGCCAAATTAGCTTGCATGTCCATTTCCAGTACACAAATGTTATTTGATCTGCGTGTTCCTTGTAAGACCACTAGAGCCCCTTGCATGACTCTTATTTTTCCACTGCTCATTTTCACGTGCAGGCCATCTTGTTAGACTCCCAGGAGAAATCAAATTCCTCTTCAACTTGGGTTTGTATCTCACATTCTTCAGAGGATGTAGGTAGTCCCGTTGCTTAAGTTGAGTTTGATCTCACCAATGCCTTTAACTTCACACGGGCCATCATCTCCAAGTTTTGCTTGCCCCATATTGGAAGTCTTGAAGTTGTATAACAGATCGATGCGTGTGTGGGGTCATGTGGTAACACCCTGAGTCAAGTATATCCACCCTTCAGAGGCCTCATCTGTGTATGCCATTAATACGTCTGCACTATCATACGAAGTTGTGAATGTTTATTGTTCTTGGACATTCTGGTTACGTGGTGTGGAATCTTCTCTCCCCTTTTCTATGTCTGGGCAATTTCACTTCAAGTGGTTTTCTAGAATTGCAGATGTAGCACCTCCTCTTAGTTCTTGATTTTGATTTGAATTTAATTATTGATCTGAATCCCTTTTTATCGTTTCTTCTTTCTCCTCTCTGATCTCCATTTCTTTCGGATCGTCCTCTTACATATAGAACCTCTTTTTTTCTCTTCCTTAGGTTCTGACCTCTTCTTGAGTTCCTTTGAATTTATGGCGGCAATGACATCTTTTCACATCGGGCTGTATGTGTCGTAGAGGAGGGTATCCACAAAGTGTTCGTATGATTGTGGTAATGAATTCAAGAAAATTAGGGCACGGTCTTCGTATTCTATTGAGATCTTCACATTTTCTAAATCAAGGGTCGACTTACTGAATTCATAGATGTGTTCTTGACTGGACTTACCAGGTCCCCTTTGAAACATGTAGAGTCTCCTTTTCATGTACAATGTGTTTGCCAGCGATTTCGTCATATAAAGACTTTTTAGTCTGCTCCATACTCCTGCAGCTATGGTCTCCTTTGCAACTTCCCTTAGCACTCTGTCTCCAAGGTGCAGTATGATCGCACTAAATGTCTTAACCAGTACTAATTTCTTTTCTTTTTCCGTCATTGTGTCTGGTAAGTTTTCTTCTCCGAGGAGGGCTTCTTCTAGGCCTTGATGGATAAGGAGGGCATTCATCTTCATCCTCCATAAGCCAAAATCATTGTTGCCATCAAAGTTCTCTAAATCAAACTTAAAGGAACCCATCAATCCGTCTTAATTCGGTTTGAATGAATAGCGATTCGTCTGGATCACTGGGAAAAAGATAGGGGGAAGGGAGATGATCTTTATGACGGGAGATCTGATCAATCTTGACGAGCTCTAATACCAATTGTTGTGAAAAAACAGATGATCTTCAATCATGGATAGCATATGAGTTATATACTCACCCATGCAACGTCCATATTCATCTAACGTCTACATGCTAACGTATATATCTAAACAGAAAAGAAACAACATTGAGAATTAGTTTCACTCTACTACTAACTAACTTTGGATCAACATTATCCTTTATCTATCACATAGACTAATCTAAAAAATTAAAAATACCAGTATAATTAATTTGGTGTGAATAATCTATTGTATCTATACTATTAAAAGAGTAACTAAATGACACATGGCATGCTCTCATTGAATTTGCCAAATGGCATCCTCTCATTGAATTTGCCACATGTTGCTCTCTCCTTTTGCCACGTCATTTACTGATTTTATATTTAAATTTTAAATCAAATCAAATCTATGTAAATCTAATATGAATTAATTTAATAACTAACTAACTATAATTAAGCAAACTTTATTATTCATATAATTATTATATTAGACATATATATAAATATCAATTTCTAAAATTAACCCATGTAATACATGGGTAATAACCTAGTAAAATATTATAAAAGCATATGAGTAACTATATCATTATTAATTAAAAACTAAAAAGATAAGATTGGATTTTTTGAATTTTAAAATAAAGTGAACTTTTTCTAAATCATAAAAAAATTAATTTACATTAAATTTTATTTTAATGAGAACTAAAACATCTATAAAAAAACATATAAATTATTAATATTATTATCATTATTGGTAATTTTAAACTATGAACAAAATAGTTTTTTAAATATTAGATTTTTTTTTGAATTTTGTAGAAAAAAGTAAATGTTTCGGTAAACAATAAAAAATTTCAAATTTTCAAAAGAATTTGATATATTTTTAAAATTCTTTCGAAAAATGTTAAGAAAATTTAATTAAAATTTTCGAAACATTTAGAAATTTTACAATTTTCAAAATCTTTAAGCTGTAAACATTTTTTTCCCCAAAACTGTTAAACTATAAAAATGTTTTTAAACGCTTACTGAAAATGTTAGACAATTTTAAAAACGACAAAAAAAATTAATGCTTTTCGAATATGTCTACCTCTTTTTTAATGATTTAAAAAGGTTTAATAATTTTTAGAATTCAAAAGTCTTATGTCTCTATAAATATTTTATTGTTTATTTTATGTCTCTTATCTTAATTATATTAATTTTACTGGTATTTTTAATTTTTTAGATTAATTATTATTTAATAATAATAATAAAACAACATTAATAATAACTAGAGTAAATTACAAGTTTCGTCCATTTGGTTAGGTCAAATTTATAGGTTTTTATCATTTATCTTTAATAAGTATAGAAATCGTCTCTATATATAAATATTTTTGCATATTATTCGTCTTTCGTCTTTTAAGTTTAACAGCCCAACTGTTAAATTATTAAAAATGACAATTATGGTCATTTTAAACATATACTTTTAGTCCCTAACTTTGTATATAGTTTTATTAGTCATAAGAAAATTCTTTTTTATGTAATAATTAGTTATTTATTACTATTATTACTATCTAATTATTTTCTTTATGTGTGTTATTAGAAATTACTTCACATTTAACCATAAAAGATATAGAAGTGTCGCCTTTATATTTTTTCCACTACCATGAAAAACGACAACAATAATGATGATAATGATATAGTTAAATGTGATAATTGTGCAAAAACCCCAAACCTGTCTGTTATTTGTGATTAAAACCTCAAAAGCATTTTTCGTTGCGTTGAAAACTCCGAACTAACTAAAAATCAGAAAATCAAGGTTTTATCAATGGGTAACCGGTTGAAACCGGTTATTAATCCTAGGTGGATCGGTAAATAACCTACGTGGAATAAATTTAAGTTGTTGAAACCGGTTGTCAAGTATTCCACATCATTTAAACCGTCGTTGATAATTTTTAATTGTAATTTTTAAACGGGATTACATCATCAACGGGGGTTTAAATAAACCAAAAATAAAAATTTAACTTAAAGACTTTTATGAAAAAAAATAACATAGTAGGACGAAAACGCAAAAAAATGTAAAAACATGTTGGTGTGAAAATTAGTTTCTACCAATTCAATCAACTAGATGCAATTAATAAGAACACAGAATTTAATCAATACTAACCAAATGATTCGATTGATACTCTTGATGATTACACAATGATGAACTGGAATATTCTTCTTCGTACAGAGCTGTTGTTCTCAGAATTGAATACATACAAAATGATATTCTGACCAAATCTATCTATTTTGAAAGTCAACATGACTATTTATACAAATTACAAACTATAAGGAAATTACACAATCAGTCCCTAGACTTTGATATTTCATCAACTAAAACATATTCCAACAATCTCCCCCTTTGATGAAAGTAACAAAGTCTTCAAGTTGACAAGCCCAGCTTCTGTTCAAATCTTCTAATACTTTTCCGATCTGACAGCCTCCATTCAATTTTAGAAATAAACTCGACCATGAGTTTTCGATCGTTAACTGATAAAGCTCCTTTCTTTGTCTTCCTCTTTTGATCTGCTGCCAGCTTGCCTTTCAGACCATTCAACACCTTAATCAACGTTCCATCAGAAAACTTGTTCAGCTCAACACTTCTCATAGCTCTCAACCTTTTATTTCTATCTTTGTACATGACAGCTGGATGCTTCACCATTATAACTTGAAACTCTTTAAGCTCACCAGCAAATTTAATATCTCTGTGAGGTGCAGTCATGTTTATCTTCCTCATGCCTCTCTCAACTCCAATCTGTAGATCTTGCACTGACATTAATACCAGTTTGGTATGCATAAAATGAAACAATGTCTTCAGCGCAAATCTACAATGTTCATTCCTTTTATTCCTGCACAGTTCGTCAAAAAGATCTTCAATATCGACCAAGTGCATGTTGAACATGTCAGCTTCTGTGAATACATAAGTGTTTCCATCTGATCTTGTGACTGTGAATTTTGGATAGAAAACCTTAACAAATCTTTCTTTTTCAATCTTCACAAGGTCAACAATTCTGAATTCACTTTTAACCTTCTCAACCTCCTGTGTTTTGTTTCTCAGAAAGCTGGCATAGTTAACCAGATTGGGCATGTTAGGCTCTAGTACTTTAAATAACTTGTGGAATGAACAAGGAGCTTGCTTTTTGCAAAAGATCCGTTTCTCCAGAATATCTTCAATATACGGCATCTTGTTCCTTTTTCTGATAAACTCAGCGGATCTGTTCTCTGGAGGTTCAAACTTTTTCATCTTCTTCTTACTTATCTCATCCTGATTCAACAAAGTTAGCATATCTTGAATTTCCCTCTGTACCACTTGTTGTGCTTGAAATCTAAGTCTGTGTTGTTTCTCAGATTCATCAGCAAGCACATACTCGTTGAAAAATCTATCCATAACTTCAACTTCATTTAACACAACCTTTTCTTGAGCCATACTGCTCTCAACATGAAATTCTTCAAACTCTTCTTTAACTTGTACAACAACCTCAGGCTTTTCAACCATTGGTGTTGATTCAACATCCTTCATAATTTCCTCAACTAGTACTTCCTCTTTCTCAATTCTTTCAGCTCTAAAATCTACATCAGTCAAAGTAATTATGTCATCATCTTCAGACACTTCAATATACTCCTCTCTTTCTTCTCCTGTCTCTTGAATACTTAGCTCTTTATCTTTCTCTTGAACGTCTTCCTCTGAATCAATATACTCAATAAACTGTTAAATATCGGACTGAGTGTTCAAAGGAACTGGAACATCTTCATAAAGAATCAATCCCAGCTCTCTTTGTTCACCAGCTGACTGTTTGGATCCTCCGGCTTCTTTCCCTTGATTTTCTGGCTCCTTCTCTGGATATGTCAGCATTAAAATCCCCGGCGTCGGTTGATCAAGCTTTCTCCTCTTCTCCCCCTCATGAGGAGCATCATCGGAGTCTTCGTCATGCTCATCATGTTTCCTCTTTGATGAGGAAGCTTGAGCCTTGCAGGTCTCTTCCACTGCAGCTACCCGTTCAGACAGATTACCTAATGCCGTTACCACTGTATTTTCCAAACTGATCATGCGTTCTCTCATCTCGTCAAATTGATCAAAAACAAAATCCTTCAACTCTTCCTTCAACTCTTCTATAGCTTGCTTTGAGTCAGTTTGCTTGACAGACTCCTCTACAACATCTTTTCCCTTTAAAAATTTCTGAATATTTGACATTTGAGCCATTACTTCCGCTAACTGATTAGAAACATGCAAATTGACACCAGACACAGCTGCATTCAGTGCACTTGTCAAGGTTGACTCTGTAACAAAAGGGGATAAACTCACCACTGGGTCACGTAGACTTCCAGTTGACACAACAGTCGAACTTGTAAAAAGAACTTCTGTGTGGCCAGTGCTCAGAGTTGGTATTGGCGTTTCTCTGACTGGACTTCCACCCTCTTCAAGTGACGGAGCAACAAATGCTTCCGTTACTAAGGGTGTTCCGGTGGGAACACTAAGTTCAGCCACACTTACTTCAACGAATGAAGTTGACTCAAGTGTCCTAAATTGTATAGGATCTAGACTTTGTGATTCAAATGAAGTCGTACACACGGGCAGTTGTGCACTTGTTTCAATATCCATCAAGTCCAAGTGACTTTCGGATAGATCGTGTGTTTCATCCCGGTGTTCAAATGAAACAATCTCCTGTTGAGAGGAGACTGAGTGGATAGGAAGGTGTGCAGTCGTCAGTGGGATACTGACTTGTTCAATGCTAACTCTCATAGGAGAGCTAACAGCAGATGTAGCTATTTCCCGGCTTTCTGGGCTTAGGACCTCCCTCACACTCGCTTCAGCTATCTGTACTATATCAATCATCAAACCTCCTCCCTCATGATGATCACCTCCATCATCATCATCATCATCATCATCAGCTCCTTCTCCCTCTTCTTCTTGAATATTAGATAATGTCCTCTCAGAATCTGACTTTTCTGCTTCTTCCTCACCACCCCTCACACTTCCTACTCCCTCACTCACAGACTGGGCAACCTGAACTTCAGCCCCTTGCTGAGGTTCCTCGATCCTTAAAGCTCCTGGGCTAAGAGAACTCGGTTCCTAAGTCTCTATAGGAGCATGATCTATTCTGTACAATTTCACATGTTCACTTTCTTGATCTGCATATTTGAGTAATGACTCTGGAATTGGCATTATGTTAGTATTCAGGGAATCTGGCACTTCATGCAAACTCACCATGACGTAGTCTGGGCATCTCTGAGAATTGGCTCTCTTTGGAATATTTTCATTGGCCCGTAAGATCCCTCGGATCAGAATCTGGATAAACCGTTGAAGAGGAACGAACTTCCTTGCTCTATTTGTAGTCTTAGCCAGTACTATCTCCTTTAGATCCTCCCAGATACACAGAGCAAAATCATAATGTTTGTTGAATGCGATCCCATGAATTATCCTTAGGCAATGGATACTGCATCGGTCAATTCCAGTATGTTTTGAAGTCATGCAACGATTAATGATACCAAACAGTGTGTACCATTCGCCATTTAAACCATTTCTGTGAAATTTAGAGCTTTTCGGAAGTGGCTTTGAGTAGCCTAGACAAATCAAATCATGGACAAGCTCTTCGTCTGAAACAAAATCTTCAAAATCTGCTAACTCTGGAAAGTTCACAGTGTCTATTCGTCGTGGAAGAAATAAATTGTGACGTTGCCTTGCAAGAGTGATCTTCGTCTTGAATTGATCAATCGTCACTTTGAAATGGTGATTACCATCCGCAGGAACAAATTTGACAGTATGCCAAAATTGTTGTAAGTACACTTGTGGAATAGACGGCTTATACTGAAGCAGATAACCAAGAGGATGACCTTTTAGAATGTCCACAATGATCGGATGGCTTACTTTTATAACTTTGGGATCTAAACAGTGGTTATTGTCCCTGAAAGGAAGGCAATGTTTTTGCTTGACAAGTTGATTATCTGGAATAATATGGGTTTGTGAAGAACGGGCTACAGAGGTTGATCTGACTGGGGTAGAAACGAGGGTATGATTTGATGATGATTGAGCATCAGAGGAATTAGAATTTTGGGATTGCACAGGAGATGCCATTTGAATACCTGTAAAAAAAAATTCATGTTAGGCTTACCAAATACACAAATGACAACCTTCAAAATGTAGAAAAACTTGTAACATTTTATCAGAAATTGCAAAAACTTGTGATTTTCTGTTTAAAGCATCGGGATTCCTGACAATAATTGAAAATTATTGAGAGGACTCCAAAGTCAATCGTTTAGAGACCAATGTTAGAAAAACACAAATTTATAACAATTTCTTAAAAAATGTGACATTTTTCTTAAAACTTTAAAATACTATACTTAGAAAAATTTTCTGATGAATCTCGAATGACACTTTAACAACCTCGGGTGACACATGAAACAACTCGAATAAGTCTACACCCAACTCGAATGATGAGACTATGAAACTCGAATAAGTCTCTGTAAAACTCGAATAATGAGTCTATGAAACTCGAATATGTCTATATACAACTCGAATGATACATTCATGAAACTCGACTAAGTCTATATATAACTCGAATGAAGTTTGACTCAACTCGAATAGATCTTGAAGTTTCTCGAATGAAGATATGTAAAACTCGAATATACTAAGTATTAAACTCGATTGAAACATGAGGTCTAATACTCAACTCGAATGAACAAGTCAATTTCTCGATAGGACCTTGTCCCCAACTCGAATATTCTAAAAATGTTCCAAGTGTAACAAACTCGCATGATACACCTGTTTCTCGAATAAACCCTTATTCAACTCGAATAGCATTACAAACAACTATTGACTGGGGTTTTCTCGAGTCTAATTAGAATCAACTCGAATCAGTCATCATGAAACTCGAATAATTCTCTAATGCAACTCGAATGAAACTTACATACAACTCGAAAGACTCTGTAATGCAACTCGAACATTTCTTATGTCCAACTCGATCAAAGCATATGGTCAACTCGAATTAACCACAACTTTTCTCGATTGAAGTATCAATCAACTCGATTGACACTTAGCCATTTCTCGATTATGCTTTCAATCGAGACATTATTTTGAAAATATTTACAAGTCCTTATACATTGATTTTTCAAAGATTGATTCCAAGGACTTCTCACTGATTAAAAACTTGTATCCCTCTCGAAAAACAATTTTAATCAACTTTGTTTTACTGAACTTTGATTAAAAACAACATCAAAGTTGTCAAAAATCCAAATTTCAGAAAAACATGAACTCGAAGCTTTTTGAAATAGAATTTCACATTTCTGTGTGTATGATTGGATTTGAACCATAAAATTTCAGATTCATGTTCAGATTCATAAACCCTAAAACACCATAAATTTAATTTCAGTTTAAGGAACAGAATATTGATTCACCATGAACACTCAATTACAAATATACGAACACTTTTATATGTACAACAGAAACTGAAATTAACTACATAAAAACAAGAACAACAAAAAAAAAATCACTCACAATATGATGATACTTTCTTGAAACAATCGAAGATATTGAGATATTGAGGTTTCTTAATGGTGAAGAAAAAGGTTCGAAGAAGACGATGGGATTTTCAGAAAAGTTGAATTTGAAATTCAAAATTCAATTTATAGTTGAAAATACCCGGCCCATATTTGAATTTTAAGTTTGACAAAACCGGCCCACATTCACCAAATAGAAACCCATGTATTCAAAACCCAATATCTTTTAACAAACAAAAACAAGAAAAATTGTAACTAAAAAATTTTGACATATAAAACAAAACTAAACACAAAACAAACTAAAAAAATAAAACAGACTGAAACAAAAACAAAAATTTTTTTTGAAAATACACACAAACAAAACAAAAAAAATTAAAAATGCACCCCCTTGAATTTTAGAATGCTGCTCCCCCTCAGATGTATCATATTTCTCAAATCAGCTCCCCCTACAAAATATCAGATATATTTTATCAGATTTTCTCAAAATCAGATAAAATCATTTTCTGCTCCCCCTGCACATGACAA
Organism: Centrapalus pauciflorus; assembly: GCA_020465985.1. Classification (NCBI taxonomy): domain Eukaryota; kingdom Viridiplantae; phylum Streptophyta; class Magnoliopsida; order Asterales; family Asteraceae; genus Centrapalus; species Centrapalus pauciflorus. The sequence continues at coordinate 207,673 of JAANYP010004584.1, read as the reverse complement.
TCCAGATCTGTTAAATTCCAAAAAATTTGAACTTTTAAGATTCAAGAATTTACCATCAGATTAGAATCAAATTAAAATGTAAATTTAAAATTATAAATTGAAACTACTGAATTATGAAATCTAACGATTCAACATACCCAATTTGTATACCAAAAAATTAAACCGCTTTTCATCTAACGCTTTGGTAAACAAATCAGCTAGTTGATATTCAGTAGGTACAAAATATAATTCTATATTTCCATTTTCTACATGATCTTTAATGAAATGATACCGAATGTCGATGTGTTTCGTTTTTGAATGTTGCACCGGATTTGATGCAATAGCGATTGCGCTCTGAGAATCACAGTATATTGGAATCTTCTTTGGTGTAAACCCGTAATCACGTAGTTGGCTTTTTATCCACAACACTTGAGAACAGCAAGAAGATACAGCCACGTACTCTGCTTCAGCTGTTGACAATGAAACACAGTGTTGTTTCTTGGATGACCAACATACGGGTTTGTCACCTAAGAATTGTACTGCTCCTGACGTACTTTTTCTGTCCATCTTATCACCTGCGTGATCAGCGTCAGAAAAAGCAGTCAGATGAAATGAAGACTCTCTAGGATACCACAAACCAAGATTTGGAGTACCTTTGAGATATCTTAAAATTCGTTTTGCAGCAGTTAAGTGTGATTCTTTTGGATTTGCCTGATATCTAGCACATACACATGTAGCAAACATAATATCTGGTCTACTGGCTGTTAAGTACATTAATGACCCAATTATACCTCGATAATGGGTTACATCTACAGGTTTCCCTGAGATGTCCGCATCGAGTTTTGATTTTGAATCCGGAGCCATGGGAGTTTTCATAGGAGTACTATTGACCATGTTAAATTTCTTTAACATGTCTTGTATATATTTTGACTGATTGATAAAAATACCATCAGTCAATTGTTTTACTTGTAATCCTAAGAAAAAATTTATTTCCCCCATCATGCTCATTTCGAATTTCTGGGACATTAAAAATGCGAATTTCTTACAAAATTCTGGATTTGTAGACCCAAATATTATATCATCTACATATATCTGTATTACTATGATATCTGGCCCCTGACGTTTTATAAACAGGGTTGTGTCAACTGCACCTTTTGTAAATCCACATTTCAACAGATATGTTGAAAGTGCATCATACCAAGCACGAGGTGCTTGTTTAAGGCCATACAGTGACTTATCCAAAATATATACATGATCAGGTTTCGAAGGATCAGTAAACCCTTCGGGCTGATATGTATATACTTCATCTGTTAGCTCCCCGTTTAAAAACGCAGTTTTGACATCCATTTGATATACTGTAAAATTTTTATGTGCGGCAAAAGCTAAAAACATCCTTATAGCTTCAATGCGTGCAACTGGTGCGAATGTTTCATCATAATCAATTCCTTCTTGTTGACTGTATCCTTTGGCCACGAGACGAGCTTTATTCCGAATAATGACACCGTGTTCATCTTTCTTGTTCTTGAAGATCCATTTCGTGCCAATTATAGATTTGTCTTTTGGTCGCTCAACAAGTCTCCAGACCTTTAACCGTTCGAACTGGTTGAGTTCCTCTTGCATCGCCACAATCCAATCAACATCCAGAAGGGCTTATTTTACATTTTTAGGCTCAATCTTACTCAAAAAATTTGAAAATAAGCATTCATTTATTGTAGCCCTTCTGGTTTGGACTGATGAAGATGGATCACCAATGATATTCTCTATTGGGTGATTTCTTGTCCACTTAACTGTATGTGGAAACGGTTCTATTGGGTCTTGGTTGGGATTGGAATCGAAATATGGTTCGGGAGTTGTTGCAGATGTTGTAGGTGGAACATCGGAGGTAGGAGCTTCTGACTGTTCTGAAGTAATGGGGGTTTCAGAAGTATGTGGAGGTTCAATTGGTTGTACAATCTCAGTAGTTGACTGCACATTTGCTGTTGAAGCTTCTCCAGTTTCTTCTGAACTTTGTTGTTGAGAAAGATCTGAAACTACGACTGGATCTTCAGTAATCCTGTCAGGCACCAAATTTTGAACATTAGATTTGGGAGTTTCAAAATAATCATCATAAAAGTTCTCAAACAACTTATTTAATTCATTTTGTTCAGCATTTTGTTTATTTGACTCCAATGAAGTCTGCATGTTAGGTCCGGGTTCTGAACTGGTGTGTTCAGAAGCCATTACCACTCCTTCGTCAAATTTAACATTTACGCTCTCGTTGACTATCTTGGTTCTCTTGTTGTATATTCGGAAAGCAACCGACTCCTTTGAATACCCGATGAAGATTCCTTCATCCGCCTTTTGATTAAACTTTCCCAGATTGTCTTTATCATTCAATATAAAGCATCTGCAACCAAAGACATGGAAAAATTTAACATTAGGTATTCGTTTATTGATCAGCTCATACGGAGTCTTTCCGAATCTTTTATTTATTATTGAACGGTTTTGTGTGAAACATGCTGTTGCAACCGCTTCTGCCCACAAGAACAATGGTAAATTGGAGTAGGCCAACATCGTCCTAGCTGATTCCACTAGTGTCCGATTTCTTCTTTCAACGACACCGTTTTGTTGTGGAGTCCGAGCAGCTGAGAATTGATGTGTAATTCCTACTGAATTTAAGAACGTGTCTAATGATTTGTTCTTGAACTCTGTTCCATTGTCTGAGCGAATTGTCTGGATGGTGAGTTGCAACTTTACTTGTATTTTTCGGATGAAGTCGATGATAGATTCGGTTGCATCTGATTTGGATTTCAGGAAAAACACCCATGTGTATCGTGAATAGTCATCAACTATCACCAATACATATCTTTTCTTATTTATACTTTGTACTCTCATTGGTCCACACAAATCCATATGCATTAACTCTAATGCTCTTGTGGATGAGTGTACTGTTTTGGATTTGTGTGTGGCTTTTGTCATCTTTCCTTTTTCACATGCCGCACATAGTTGCTCTTTTTGAAATTTAAGCGCCGGCAGCCCTTTAACTAACCCTCCTTTTTCTAGGTTGGTCAGTTCATTGAAATTTAGATGTGAAAGGCGACGATGCCACAACCATGCTGTTTTAGATGTTGCTTTTGACAATAAGCAGACATCTTTCTTCAGATTGATCGAGGCTAAATCAATGGAGTATAGATTTGTTTTCCTGTTACCTGCTAGAATTTCTTTTCCTTGTGCTGATCTGATGCTGCACCGATTGGCTTTGAAGTTGACTTCTAACCCCTTATCACACAGTTGTCCAATACTGAATAGATTATGACCAAGACCGTCAACATAAAAGACCTTTTGGATTGTGATTTTGTCATACTTCAGACTTCCGTATCCCTTGATCGGACAAAACTGATCGTTTCCAAATCTTACCGTCCCACAGAACTTTTCTACAAAGTCCGTGAGTGTGTCTCGTTGTCCGGTCATGTGTTTGGAGCATCCCGAATCAAGGTACCAGACATGGTTTACCTATAAAACGTAATAGCACATGAGGTACCCACTTGTAGTTGGGTACTTTAGTTTTAGGTAAAACATGCATAGTATCATTTGTTTTTCTAACTGATATGGCTTTAGGCTTATCGTTTGAATTTGTTTTAGGTACCCATTTTTGAATTGTTCTTTTGGGTATCCACTTTTGTACAATTCGCAGTGGAATTGTTTTTGAAATTTTTTTCTGTGGATCCTTTTTCTGTTCATACAATGGGTCCTTTTTCTTTGGTTGCCATACAAGCTTATTATACTTCACAGTTTCAGACTTACAAACATAAGAATTCAAAGCAATTAATTTCGATCTTGAAAACTTAATACAAGAATTATTAACAATTTTATCATTATTACAGACAGAATGTTCAACTTTGCTGTTTCTATCTGTAACAATTTTTTCTTTCACGCGCCATTCTTGTTTTATAATCTTGTTTTTCTCTTCTCTTTGCTTCTTTCGCCACACTTGTTTTCTCGACCCGTTCACAACGTTATCTGACATAAAAGAAGTTTGAGAATTAGAAGATTTAGATGCTTGTTTTTTCTGTAACCTTTTCATACCTGTTGAAGATTTGACTGTACGTGCAAAAGAGTCCGTTGATGAGGATGATTCACCCTTTTCAAAACTAGGAGACTTAACAAAAAGTTTTGTTTTCTCCTTCTTTTGTTGCACTGATGGTGAATATTCAGATGGTTTTAAAGAGTCTGTAGTCATTCTTTGCAGAATTTTAACAGATTCTTTATTACCAGTTGATAGTTTGTTAGTCAAAGGTTTGATAAATTCACCAATTTTACCGAATCTTTGATCTAATGAATTAATATCAGAGTGCATGAACATATCAAATTCTTTTTCTGAATTTATAGAATCCAGAGAAATAGATGAATGTGGATCAGACACATTTATGTTTTTAGACTTATCTTGCAACATTTGTTCTATTTTTAGTAATTCAGACTTGAGTGTTCCATTCTCTGTCTCAAAACTTTTAATTTTCAATTCTAAATCAGAATTTATCTGTTCTAAAATTGAATTTGGTAAATATAGTTTTTGAGACTGAGTTGGTAATTCAGACAAATCCTTTTCAGAATAAGTTTGAATGTACTCTTCTTTAGTATCAACAATGTTGCTGATTTCATTTATCTTGGTATAGTCAATATAATTTTGCATTTTGTCTGATCTTGACCTTTTGATTTCTTCACTGGATTCTACTTCTTCAGATGCTTTCAAGAATGTCATTTTTAATCCTAAATTCATGTATCTGACATCATATAATGTTGGTGAATTTGATATAGCTTTTGTCAGATACTTAGGATTTTCCCAACCAATACCAGATTTAGAGTTATAAAACTCTGTATCTTTTGGCTGATTTAAATATATTGTTTGATCTGTTTGCCCTCTTTTAATAAATTCATCCTCCATCTTCTTTATTTTCTCATAGAGTTTAGTTCTTTCTTCAAATATGGCATGATATTTTACAGAAAAGTTTGAGGCTTCTAATTCAGCTATTCGCAGACTTTCTTGTAAATCAGATATTTTGTGATTCAGATTGAGTATATTGCTTTGAAGTTCTTTTTCCTTATCTTGTAAGTCTGAGACAGCTCGTAAAGCTAAGGCTTTATCTTTGGAAAAATCTAGGACTAAATTGTGTTCATTTAGAAGTTTGTTTTCCAAAGAATGAACCTTTTTCTTTTCTGCTTTTAAGGATTTTTCAAACTTTTTAAGCATGAAAGCCATATTAGTTAGTTTTTCTTCTAATATGCATGAGTTGTCAATATCAGAATCTGAAATAGAATTTACCTCTTGTCCTTCTGAATCCTCTGAGTTATCAGACTCTGAATCCTCCTCATTTTCAGCTTTATTTTGACCAGATGCCATTAATGCAACTTCTTCTTTTTCTTCCTCTTCATCAGAATCCGATTCTCTTGTCTCTTCATCCTCTTCATCTGTCAGTCCAACCCACACCTCATCTTCAGCTATCATAGCTGATTCACTTAGTTCAGATTCATTGAAGATTTCTGACTTTAAACAGATATGGGCATCTTCATCTAAAATATCATCATCTTCGGATAACTGTAACCAATGATCATCCTCCGCCATAAGAGCTTTGCCTGACTCTTTCTCTTTGGCTAAGAGGGCCTTTCTTGTATAGTAGTCTGAATTTTTGACTACTGGAGATCTGCATTCCCGGGCATAGTGACCTGGTTTTCCACAGTTATAGCATTTCTGTTCAGATTCCTTCTTGGTTGATTTATCTGACTTCTCATATTTGTCAGACTTTCGTGCACTACTTTCTCCATTCTTCTCATACTTATCCTTTTTCTCAACTTTCCTTGAGCCTTTTTTGTAGCGCATTTTGTTGTTTGTTGGCTTCCTGTAAAATTTCTTCTGAAATGCCTTCGTAAGCAGTGCCATCTGTTTTTTCATCTCTTCAATCTCTGAATCTGCAGATGAATCTGATGATTCTGATTCTGATGATGTACTGCTGATTACAGCTCTTTTCTCCTTTTTGAGCTTGTATTTATACTTTTTCTCCGCCAATAGAGCTAGTGGATCAGCAGTTTCTTTTTTCGCTTTCTTCTTTCCAGATATTTTCCTCAAAACAACTTCTTGGTAGTTGTTGAGGTTTTCAAATAGCATATGAAAATCCATCTCCTCTATATCTTTCGTTTGTTGGATGATCATAGCATATTTTTCCCATTCTGGATTTAGGACATTTAAAAATTTGACATTGATGTCCAAGTTGGACTTCGTCACTCCGTTTCTTTTTACTTCACTTACCAGATTTACAAATCTGAGATAAGTGTTTTCCAGAAGTTCACCTTCACGGGCTCTAAAGTTCTCAAATGTCATGAGACTATTCCTAGCCCTATTAGTGGCAGCTCTGTCTTATCCCCTCATGATTTTGCATACTTCATCCCAGATGGACTTAGCGGTCTTTGTATTTGTCAGACAAGTGTATATTTCATTGGGGATTGAAATCAACAATAACTTTCTTGCAGTCTTGTCCCCTAACTTTCTCTTTTTCTGGGCCTCTGTTAGGTTTGTTACCTCAACAGTCCTTGGTGGTATTGGGGGATTTCCAGTTGGTACTCCTGGGATCGTTTCCATAAAAATTGCTGGTCCTTCATTTAATGATTTCAGCATTTCTTCAGATAATTCATGGAAACTGATAAATTCAAGAAACCGCTCCCGCCATTGAACATAAATCCATAAAAAATGCTCAAGAACACGAAGAACATATTCAATCTCAAACAGAATGATTCATTCCTAAGGCTCTGATACCAATTGTGAAAATTAGTTTCTACCAATTCAATCAACTAGATGCAATTAATAAGAACACAGAATTTAATCAATACTAACCAAATGATTCGATTGATACTCTTGATGATTACACAATGATGAACTGGAATATTCTTCTTCGTACAGAGCTGTTGTTCTCAGAATTGAATACATACAAAATGATATTCTGACCAAATCTATCTATTTTGAAAGTCAACATGACTATTTATACAAATTTACAAACTATAAGGAAATTACACAATCAGTCCCTAGACTTTGATATTTCATCAACTAAAACATATTCCAACAGTTGGTTTGAATTTGTAGTAGTGTAAACTCTTTTATTTATGCAGATATGGTATGAATTTGGAATATTTAGCACATGTTATGTAGGGAAAGAAGTTCCGTGTTGGTATGCTTATAAAAACAATGGGTCATCAATATCATTCACCATGCCATCATCTCCCACCAATAAAATTATCCAAGGATTAAATATTTGCTTTGTGCATACACCTCCTCTACCAACACCAGGGAAGTGTCTTATGCTCATAAAAATAAGGAATATGACCAAAAACTGCACCTGGATATATATGAGAGTGACATATGTTGTTGTAGAAGCTGAAGAAGATATAGTATGGTTAAGCCATTGGATGTTTGGGAACGAGCTTGAAGATGGTGATGAAGTTAGTGTTACAGTATACGACGGTTGGTTTGGTGGTGGAATACTAAAGGTAAAGGAGTGTGCGATCAACCCAGTGTACATTGATAGGGATACCGAAGAAGACACTTTAAGTGATTACAAGTTATGGAAAGAGAGAATTGGTGGGGATCTTAGTGATTATCAATTATCATCCGGAGATTACTTCCTTTGCTATTTTCGTTCGGTTAGTCGCCTCACTTTACATATTTTCCAAGACTACTTTATACAACTGTTTCATGATAGTAACATAGTTGGAAAATTTATTGGCAGCGACGTCCTTGGCTATAAAGGTATGCCATTTATTCTTCAATACTTTGATGAATGTTTCTAGTTTCTTTTATGCAGATTAGAATGTTTGTTTATGTTTTTATTGTAGAGCTAGATGCAACTGAAACTTGACACATCAATATTTCTCAGCAGCTGAAGACAATCATGTAAGTGCAATTCAGGAGTGTTTTTCCATCATATATAGAAAATTGATGAATACATATATTGTATATTTTTATGAGAATCTTTTTTCCTTGATATATACTTAATCTGGCTGCGTTTGGTGAAAAACTTTCTGGAGCTTTTAGAAGCTTCAACTTTTGATTTTTGAAAGCTCAAGATCAAAAGCTCCGTTTGGTCGATTGGAGCTTAAACTTTTAATTCGGACTTGAAAGCTGTCAAAAGCTCTTTCACGAGAAGCTACTTGAAGTACTTTCAAAATGAGCTTGAGCTTGAGCTTTTCCTCAAACAAAATTACTTTTTTACTCTCCAAATAATTATAAACTAGAACTTTTAATTAATATAAATGTATTTTTATGTCATTTAATACTAAAAGCTACAACTATAGATACTTTTACCATACACATTTATAAAAGACAAAAAGCTACTACCATATTTACTTTTACCAAACACATTTATAAATCACAAAAAACTCTGACTCTTTTAAAAAGTTTCAGCTCCCAAAAGCTCCAACTACTAAAGACTCCAACTAGTAGTGTCAAACATAACTATTATACGTTTTATAAAAAAAAAAACGGTTAACACGATATCATAATCCATGAGATGTTGGTCGTACACTCGGACCAAATACATGCAATCCAAGTTTCATCCAATATATATAAATGTTGGTCGGACACTCAGGACCATTTGTGTGATTTTCTAATAATTTATGTATTTTTTCCTCTTTCCTCTTTTCTAATTTCTAATTGTTTATACTTTAATTTAATGTTTAATTATTTATATAATAATTAGTAGTGATTATTTTTTTATATTTCATTAAGATGTTTAAAATGAATAAATAATTAATTAGATGTTTAATTATCATGAGTTGTGTTAAAATTATTTAAATGACATATTAATTTTTTAACTGTTACAAATGGTAATTAATCAACCTAATTATCAAAATAGTGTGTTCAAAATTAATTATTTAATTCAAAAAATTGTTTAAATTTTGAACATGACCTTACAAAAAATAAGTTACTATTTTGTGATATTAAGTTTATTGAAACGTTATAGAATTAAATAAAAAACAGCGACTTTTTGGTAACATTTTAATGATATGCTAATAGCATTTAAATAAAAAATAAAATATTATATTTGATAATATTAAGATCAAGTTATTTAAACAAACATTAAAATTAGCCAATCAAAGATCAAAAATCTTGGAAAAGATAAGCATCATAACAACACACTCAATCCTACTTTTAAATGTATACTTTGTCTACAATGTAAGTCGAACCCCAAACCTTAATGTCACCGTTAACACCCACATTTTGAACGATTGATATTAAAAGTTGAGTTAATTTCGACGGTCGAGATAATGATACATCATTTTTTTTTTCTCTTCTACCTCGACAATCTATTTTATATAATATATTTAAACCCTAGTAATTTCTCTTCAAGTTTGCTACCTGATTAGTTCTTCATTCCCAAGTCAGAGTTCAGTTTCAAGCAGTGGAATAAGAATTGTAGAATGATTTAAGGTTTCTTTGGTGCGTAACTTGTGAGTACCTCAGGTCCACCTAATCATCTAATCCAGCGTTCTTGGCACGTCATTCCCCATATATCCACACACATCATCAAGTCCTCCCAGTTTGGTGTGGTGAAACCCAAATATTTAAACTTGAATCAATGGGAGTACTAATCCAGACTCAAAACAGAACCGGTTGTTTTAAATGAAGCTGCGCCCAGTGAATGTATCGAACCAGATCCAAGAATCCAGAACAAAATTTCTTAAATGAAGAGATGATTTACCACAGGGGATTATCCTTAAGAAATATTAAATATTATACTCCATTAAATATCTTCAATTGAGTCACAAATATCATTATCAAGTGTACTCGGTGAATCTGCTCACGAATCTTGACCAATAAGAATATAAATCTTTATAAGGATATAAATACTAAAGAAAATAGACAAAAAACTAAAGACAATTTCCGCTGATTATAATTATGAAATGCTGGACTAGAGCTTATGAGTTATGACCTTTGACATAATATTTCAAACAAAAGGTTGAACACCAATCGCATAGAACCTGCATAGAACCATTGGTATTCACCATGGCTGCACCAAATGACGAATTGCAGTGCACTGTTGTTGTACCTATCACCAACATACTAAGCGAAGAAATAGAAACTACTATAGTGACATTATGAAAACAGGAGATTTTTTTTAAAAAATTTTCAAACATGGAAGAAAACATTAGAGTTTGACTAGCAATCAAGCGGTCCAGGAATATAAACAGGGGACAAAAAATTTCTATTTACCATAAGGCATGTAACTTATGCTAGAAACTAAGATATAAAGGGTGGCAAGAAAAAATATTTTGGTGCGGCGTTTGTTGAACTTCTCATAAAACATACAAGTTACTGTTTACTAAATTACATATTTATTTTCGCCTCACATGTAGACATGGTATTAATCAAAAAAGGATATCTAAAGAACAAAACATTGGTTTTACTCAAGTTACATGCATTTTCTTCTCTAGTACTTACTTCGATTGTGTTGTTTAGATTATGTTTCCTTCCACGTCTTCTAGCTGTTTATAAAATTCGCTACTCCTTATATACTAGTCTCGTGACAATAAATGTTTATAAGTAAGCCTTTATGCAAGAAATCGTGCATGATATTATTATGTTATTTGTAGCTTATGAAATATTACAGAATCTAAACTTCTAGACTTGAACCTATTTTATGTTACAGAAATTGCAGATGATGAACATCATACTTACTAGAAGGTCCGTTGAATATAATTTCTACCGAAACAAATGGTTCATATTCTTCTCAAGTGATGTAGTAGACAATATGTTACCTGAAACTTTGTATGAGCTCCTTTTCTGGTTATCCATTTTACTCTGTTTTCCAACTTTAAAGGTCACTGAGATTGTAATCGACTAAAATATCATGAAATAAATGTCTCTATTTTCCAACAAGTATTAAATAGTGAAACATGTTGATTATTCTTGGTCAAATAAGCAGGTTTCAGTCCCAACGATGATGTATGCAAAAAAAAAAAAGGTTTCTTGATTGTTTGCTAAGCAATGTGGTTTTCTGTCCAGAAAAAACAGGGGCGACCGTTAAATTAATCAATGAAAATCCGATGAAATGTTGAGGACAAAAATATAAAAAAAACCATACCTAAATGATTTTGTATGATTTGGGTGCTTATAATTAGCAATTCTTCTACTAATATATAAAGGCGTGTAATCGGCGATGACATTAACGAAATCTGTTCAATTGGTTATCAAAGGATTAAATGTTGGACCTTATACTTGCAATCCAATTTTCAATTCATCTTTCTGATTTTGAATGAAATGGAGAACAAGTACCAGGGAAAATCTGAAGAGAAAAATCAAGAAGCTTCTATGGAGTATTCAATCTCTGTGGTTGGGTTTTGTTGAATCTTTAGAAGCTTCTGTTTGTTCTTTGTATCATTATTATCATACACACAAATAACACATTAATTGTGATACTTAGTTTAGGAGAAAATGAAGATTGAAAACATGCAGGGAAGTTGTACTACGTCGATGATTGTAGTCATTTTCTTTTATGACATCTGACACGATTATCTGAGAATTGATTAAAAACCCAAAATTAAAGAAAAATTATCATGTTTTAAATGGTAGAGAAAGAATAACATGATATGCAAGATTGATCAACCAGATATATATAACATATATACATTTCTCCTGTTTATAATTATAAATTATTTATCATCTCTTATATGCTATATTTCCTCTGTATATATGTCCTGTTTAGATATCAATTACTTTGTTAGAAGCCCTGAACTTCATGTCTGTTTTAGTTGTACAACTCATCTAGATTTTCGACATCAGTACAACCTGTTTTAGTTGACATGTCCGTAATATGAAAAAAGAACAACCCAAAATAATCAACTTAAACAAATAAATGTGTACTGTATATTGATCGTCTATCAACCTGATCACCAAACCCAAAGTAGGCCAAAAACAAACATGAGGAAAAAATAAAATCCAGAAGCAAAATTCCAATTCAGTGGGCGAAATAGAAGCAAAAGTGAGATCCAGTCATCCAGAGAACCATTTCAAAATCAAACGCATACATCGCCAAACGAGTACGCTATTCACTGGAATGATATGTTGTTCGATGTTCTGACCCCAATTTGTTGTGGAAAATGAAAAAGAAGAAATAAAATTAGAACAAAAGGGAAACTTCTTTTAACTTATTATCAAATCAAGAACTCAAGAATCCTCTACAGAACAATGCTTTCATCATTGTCTGATGAAAATTATCATGTATTTCCAAGTTGTCTAGTAATTAACTAATAAAGGATGACCCAGTAAACACATTGAATCTATATGATTATTTAAAATAGTCACAAATAGAATTTAATCCAAAAAGTCAAATTGAAACTTGTAGAAATGGATATAGATAATCTAATGTCAGTTATTATGGAGATTAGAGACTATAAAGGTATGACATATATGGGACTTATTTCTACTTATATAATAACTAAGAAGCATCTCAACATTTTTCCCAAAACCCAGTCCACAACAAACACATTAAAGAAAATGCAACAAAACATTGAATAAAGACTTGATGATGACGTGAAGGAAGTTGAAAATTTTAAGTAACAAACGTGATACTATGGTTATTCCACGTGGTGACTGGACGAGCTCGTGATGATCCTCGAGCAATAAAGGACCTTTCAGCTCCTTTGACTACACACAAATAACAAACGTGACAATGACTTTAAATAATTTTTTATTTCAACACAGTTGAAATTTTTAAATAAATTTTGGGGCGTTCTGGATTTATTCCATGCTTTAAAATAATCGCAAGTTGAATTATATTAATGAAAGAAAATCCATAAATTTAATCATCTTAAATATAGTTAACATGCAGGATTGCAGGAAACTCTTTCTTCATCGCTCTACATTACTTTCAAATACTCTTTTATTTTGTAATTTCCATGGCTATTGTCACCGAAATTCAAGAACAAGAAGCATCAGCAACAGCATATGATGTTTTTGTAAGTTTCATGGGTAAAGACACTCGTCTTTCTTTTACCGATCATCTCTACCGTGCTTTGATCAATGAAAACATAACAGCGTTTCGTGATGAGGAAGAAATTGATACCGGAGAAGAGCTGAAACCAGAGCTTGAAAGAGCTATAAAAAGCTCTAGTGCTTCAATAATTGTCTTATCCAAGAACTATGCATCTTCCACGTGGTGCCTGGACGAGCTCGTGATGATCCTCGAGCAAAAAAGGACCTCCAACCATATTGTTCTTCCTATTTTCTACCATGTTAAACCGGCCCATGTCTGGAAGCAAGAAAGCAGTTTCGGACATGCATTGACTATACACAAAGAAAGGATGGAGGTAGAAGAAGACCAGGAGAAGAAAAGTCAACTTGCTCGTAAATTGGATTTGTGGAAGAAAGCACTTACAGAAATTGCTGAGTTGAAAGGAAAAGATGCAAACGGCCGGTAAATTTTTCTCCAATTAACTATAATTTAACTATGTATATAGATGTCAATTTAACTAAGCCTAAAGAGTGTCGCTAACAGGCCAGCCCTAAGGGGGGCCGCACGGGCGACAATCCAGGACATCAAACTATCGACGAACATAATTTTTTAGTCAAATAAGTAATATAATAAGCTATGTTTTATTGTTTAATATTCATATATTCACCATACTGACAAAAGTATAATCTTAGAAGATGATAACATTGAAATTAGAAGATGTAACAAGTAAAAGAAAAATATTTGTATCAAAATACACAAGCTTAACAAGAATTTATTTACTTCTCAATTAGATAACTATTGTCTAAATTTCACATCAAACAAATTAAGTGATCAAACCCTGTTAAAAGATAACATGTTTTTTTTGAAAAATTTAAAAAGACATTACTATTCTATCAGAACCGGCCCTCGTCGCTAACATTTATAATAATAGTCAACCATGATGGACTTTGAACGTCCCAGGGTTGATAGAACTCTCTTTGCGTATGGATCATTACATTCTGAGGCATAGGATCCATTAAGAACATCTTGAACACAGTTGGTCATTGTGTTCTCGTGTGCAGAAGTTTTGATGGACATAGGAACAGATAGGAACAGAAAGAACAATACAGAAATGTATCTAATAATCACTTTTATCTCTGATACACACATTTTACATACGAATACATTAATACATATATATAGGCTTGGATTGTGTCCAACAGACACATCGGTTCGGATGAGATGCAACTGAGATGCAACTGTCCTAATGACAGTTGCAGAATAACTACCATGAACCGGTTTAGGACATTACCGGTACTTCAACTTAGGCTAATAATTATTTACATTATTAATGTCACACATAATAATCTTAACTAAAGTTTCAATAACATTTACATTTCTAACATTCACCTCCTAAATGTTATGAAACTTATTCAGCAATGGTGTCTTTCAAACAACAACATATTCATAATCTTTCATGCTGTCATCAGCAACATGTTCTTTGCTTGCTCGTTGATCAAACTCTTCTATCTTGCTACTGGTTCCACACTGATCAGCATAACTTCTTGCTGCATCAAATTGTTGCTTCGTCTGTGCAACATTTTCAGGCCAAAACTTGGCAGGTTTAGTGAACTCATAGTAGCGTTGTGGTAGGAGCAGGTGATCTTCATAGATTCTCATCAATCCAGGGGCGTAGTAGGAGGGAAAACCAAGTGCATTTGCTAATCCACTCCACTTTTCTTCACATGTGACTTTCTCAAAGCCACCATGACTTAATACAATCTTGTATAAGTCTAGCAAACAAATCTGAATTCCAAAAAGTCTAACAGGAACTTGTGGTGCTGTGTTGTTGTAAGTTTTGTGATACCATCCAATGATTCTATCAAATGCTCTCTTAAATGCCTCTTTATATTTCATGACAAGTTCATCCTTGTTTATTAAATCCAGGAACTTAAAGAATTTGGATATGTTATCAACTTTGAGAGATTTAATCTCCCAATCGTTTTGTTCCTCAATTGATAGAAAATTTTTCTTAGATTTTTCAAAAACCAAGGATTTGTCAATTTCTTCAAAATAATTTGCAAGGAAATTATCTTGAAGTTTCAAACCCACTGTCTCATCAAACTCATCACCAGAATTGGACATATCAAACATGTGTGTTATAGTGCACTTTGAATCTTTCATGTCAACCTTGAAACCTTGTAAAATAAGTTGTTTTAAACTCAAGAGATTAATGTTAATCTCAGGAGTGTATTTGACATAAGGTATAGTATAGGTTGCTAAATGTGTTGTGATGTCAACAGATCCAATTCCAAGTGCAAAAACAAAATTGTCTTCGTGGTCTTTAATCATTCACAATAAAGCAATTTTTCAGATTTTTGAAGACAATTCTGTTTGGAGACTATGAGTGGAAATTTCAGAGTTTACATACCAGATATGATCCCAGTGATTATGTTCTGTTCCATTTAGCATGAACTCCCCAGCGAAACATTCTTTTTCTTTGTGTACACACGGTTTCTGATCAGACTTGGAACTGGTGTTTATATCTGATCTTGCATCCAACAGACTGTTTTCCTTTCGTTTTGCGTGGGCAGTCCCAAGCATAATGTCCCCTCTTCTTACAAACATAGCAACGTGATCTCCTTTGTTTTCTTTGTGAAATTGTGAGCGGCGGAGATTGAATCTGATCTTGTTGCTTCAACTTCAATCGTTGCATCTTCTGCTTGATCCATGATTCTTCTGTTGGAGAGTTTTGGAACCCGCTCTGATACCAATTGATGGACTTTGAACGTCCCAGGGTTGATAGAACTCTCTTTGCGTATGGATCATTACATTCTGAGGCATAGGATCCATTAAGAACATCTTGAACACAGTTGGTCATTGTGTTCTCGTGTGCAGAAGTTTTGATGGACATAGGAACAGATAGGAATAGAAAGAACAATACAGAAATGTATCTAATAATCACTTTTATCTCTGATACACACATTTTACATACGAATACATTAATACATATATATAGGCTTGGATTGTGTCCAACAGACACATCGGTTCGGATGAGATGCAACTGTCCTAATGACAGTTGCAGAATAACTATTTAGGACATTACCGGTACTTCAACTTAGGCTAATAATTATTTACATTATTAATGTCACACATAATAATCTTAACTAAAGTTTCAATAACATTTACATTTCTAACAAACCAATCTTACTTTGGTAACCCTTTTAACTCAAATTTCAGCCCAGAGACTCTATTTATTGAAGAAATTGTGAAGGAAATCAATGAAAGATTGGGTCTACACTTGCGGAGTAAAATACCACACCTAATCGGAATGGACTATTCCATTCGTATCATCAGTTCCTGGTTGAGAAACAAATCCTCTAACACTGCAGACATTCTCACGATTTGGGGAATAGCCGGAATCGGAAAGACGTCTTTGGCAGGATCCATCTTTAGCCTGCACCACCATGAATTTGAAAGAAGCAGCTTTCTTGAAGAAATAGAAAGAAAATGTTCAAAAGAATCGAGTGCATTGCTCGATTTACAGAAACAATTACTTAGAGACCTTCTAAAGAAAAGGATGATAGAAGTACGTGATATTAATGTGGGTATAGATAAGATTGAGAATGCATTACTCGACAAGCAAACACTAGTTGTTCTTGATGGAATTGATGATTTTAGGCAGTTGGATGCATTGATTGGAACAAAAGGTTTTCATGCTGGAAGCAAGATTATTATTACAACCAAAGAGGGGTCGCTGACAGAACAGTGTGCATTGTTCACCAAATCATATCCACCCAAACATAGGAAGCATCAACTTTCTGGCTTAAGAGAAACGGAAGCTCTACGACTATTATGTTGGAATGCATTTGGAAACAATAGTCCCAAGGAAGGTTATGAAGAAGAGGCAAAAAGAGTGGCAAAGTGTTGTGGAGGACATCCTTTGTCTCTAAAACTTTTGGGACGCTCTCTCATCAATCAAGATGTTGACATATGGAGGGAAAAGTTTGAAATGTTGGAGACAAAAGAATTAAATCCTAATATACACGAGGCTGTACGAATTAGTTTCAATTCTTTGCCAACCGAAAACTGCAAAGAGTTGTTTAAGCATATTGCATGTTTTTTTGTTGGAGAAGATAGAGAAATCATTGAAGCAACGTTATCAAGATGTGGTATCCGCACGTCATATGGGATCTCCAAGCTAATTGATAGATGTCTTCTCAGCGTCGGAGAATGTAATGATCTAAAGATGCATCAATTGGTTCAAGATATGGGGAGAGATTTAGTCCGTCAAGAATCACGTTTGAAGCCATGGAAGCGAAGTCGACTATGGAATCACGAGGAGTGCCTCAATTTGTTAATAGAAAACAAGGTAAAAGAACATACTTTTCCTGTGTATTCATTTTCTTCCATGTTGATCAATTTTCTTTTACATTAATCAGGGTACAACAAAAGTTCAAGGTCTTTTCTTTGACATGAAATTATTGGAGACAGAGCAATTAGACGATTCTAAAGAAGTTGAACTCAGAACAAATGCATTAGCATCAATGGATAATCTAAAGCTCCTCCAACTCAATCACACAAAACTCATTGGTTCATACATGAATTATCCTAAAGGTTTAAGATGGTTGTGTATGCATGGATTCCAATTGAAATACATACCTTCAGAATTACCAATGGAGAACTTGGTTACTCTTGACATGTCTTATAGTGATCTGAAGCAACTTTGGAAGAATCCCATGGTATGAAATTTAAAGCTTACTTATTTATTTTTGTTCCATTACATCTTTATAATAATATACTCTCATTCTTGAGTAATTGATTTTCGTTGTAACAGCGGCTAAATTCATTGAAGTTTCTTAATGTAAGTTACTGTAAGTTTGTTAAAGTTGGTGGCTTCTCCTCACTTCCGTCACTCGAAAGGTTGTTACTAGTAGGATGTGTTAGTTTGATTCAAGTTTGCGAATCAATTGGTGGATGTGATAGACTTGTTCTTCTTGATTTGAGCCACTGCAAAACGCTAAAAGAGATTCCAAGCAGTATACACAAGTTAAAGAGACTTAAAATTCTATCAATTGATTCTTGCGTTGGTGTTACTGACCTTACAAAACATGTACCTCAAAGCCCAAAATCGTTTTTGCTTTCCTTACCAGCATCACTAGTAAAGTTGTCCCTTGCAAATAATAATTTATTTGACGAATCATTTCCCATGGACTTTAGTAGCTTGTCAATGTTGAAAGAATTGAACTTGGATGGTAACCCAATTCATTCCTTGCCTGATTGTGTGAGAACCCTTGGCAAGCTGGAGAGCCTCACATTTGATGGATGCTTGATGTTGAAGTCAGTCTTGTACCCTCCAAGTACGTTGAAATGGTTGGGTACCACAAACTGTCTGTCACTCGAGAAAATCACGTTTCATCCTGTAATGTCAAGGCTGCCATATGTCCATTACAAGGGTGCAGAGTCCATTAAAGAAATCGAGGGAATTATTAAATTTCAAGACTTGGCACAAGTTGACGATGAGATATTATGTGCTTTGGGGTGGACAAATTTGCAGACTGTGAAAGATCAAAAGGTAATTAGTTCTTCACAAGCATTTCCAAGCAAGACGAGACTTCCTATTCAGGTATTCTCTTTCACCAAGACACCAACAGAAACATACACTAATTAACGTGTAGAAATTTCATAAAAATCAATATAACTATAAATAATTTTACTATTCAATGAGCGTGCAGTACGTATATGCGGTTTGTAATGCATGTTGGATATTTTTAGTAAAACCGGTTATGGATTTTGGAAGCTGTCACATTTATTATTTCGTTTGGACACAGGTGATTTGAAAAGAAACCTGGTTTTACAACTCTCAATAACGTACTTTTTAATAGATAACATATGGGGTGGGTTCAATGGAAAACCTATATGCATCGCAAAACCCGGGAACCACTTTATAGTTTATAGTCATTGGATCAGGTGATGAATGACGCAGAAAGTCGATGCATCACGCAGAAATTTGATGCATCACGTGGGGAATTTGATACATCATATATATATATATATATATATATATATATATATATATATATATATATATAGACAAAGGATCTTTTGTAAACACTTTATTCGTTGTGCACGTTGTGAACAACCATAAAATAGCTTCTGAATCTTATGAATCTTGTTGAAAATAGTACTGGACTCTTCTATTAACCTATTAATACTATTGGATCCTTTGGATCTTATTGAATCCTATGTATTTGTCGAATCTTATGAATCTTGTTGCATCCTATGAATCTTGTGCATCTTGTTATAAAAACTACGTACTATGAACCTTTTGAATGTTCTGAATCTTAAATAGACACTTCTATGAACCTTTTGAATCATATGAATCATATTACAAACACTTGTTGATATATATGAATGATTATATGTATTTTTTTTATTTGTTCACAACGTGCACAACGAATAACTTGTTCACAATGGATCCCATCCCTATATATATATATATATATATATATATATATATATATATATATATATATATATAGAGAGAGAGAGAGAGAGAGAGAGAGAGAGAGGGGTTCAATGGAGAACCTTTATGCATCCGAAGAACTTTGAAGAACCTTCATGCACCACCACAAATGCATCACAATTCCCGCTGATGCATCATTATTTCCACGTGATGCACCAAATTCTCGTGTAATGCATCATTATTTCCGCGTGATGCATCGACTTACTGCATGATGCATTACGGTTTTCTAGCGATGCATTGTGGTTCTTGAAGGTACTTGGATGCATTAAGGTTCTCTATTGAACCAACCTCTATATATATATATATATATGTGTGTGTGTGTGTGTGGCCGGTTCTTAAGGGGGCAATAGGGGCGACTGTACAGATTTGTTAGGGTCTCACTGATACTTCTTTGATTCTTTCTAGTGGAACATGAAATCTACTTCATTTGTATCAAATGTCCCAAAAATTAAATTAAATTAAATGAACACATGTTGTTACATTTGTATTAATTAATTATTCTGTGGATACTTTAACACAATAAAATATTCATATTTATGGTCTTGTTTTAAGTTTATGGCACATGCCCCTAAATTTCATGGGACGCCCCTGTGTGTGTGTATTTGTTGTGTTACCATTTCAAGCCTCTATGTTTGTTTTTCTCCGAGGCCCTTACTTCACGATCCACTCGATCTTAAGCCATTTTTCTAAATGAAAAGATAAATGAATTTAAAGGGGACATTCTAAATTGAGATAAAATTAATGTCATATATGTTTTTAAATAATTTATATTAGGAATTATGCTATTAGCTAGTTCAGTTAAAGAAAATATTTTTACACCCAATGCACCATTTTATCTTATTTTTGCAGATGTGGTATGAATTTGGAATATTCAGCACATGTTATGTTGGGAAAGAAATTCCAAGTTGGTTAGCTCATAAAAGCAATGGGTCATCAATATTGTTAACCATGCCATCATCTCCGATGAATAAAAGGATCCAAGGATTGAATATTTGCTTCGTGCATACACCTCTACGTACACGGGGATATAGTTTTTTGCTTATGAAAGTAAGGAATCTAACCAAAAACCGTACCTGGATATATGGGAGACTAACAACTGTTGTTGTAGAAGCTGAAGAAGATATAGTATGGTTAAGCCATTGGATGTTTGGGAACGAACTTGAAGATGGTGATGAAGTTAGCGTTACCATATTCGAGAGTGAGTTATATGGTGTGGTAAAGGAGTGTGCAATCAATCCAATGTATATTGATAGAGATATGGAAGAAGATCCTTTAAGTGACTACAAGTTATGGAAAGAGAGAATTGGTGGAGATCTCTTTGATTATCAATTAACATCCGGAGATTACTTCCTTTTCTATTTTCGTTCACTTAGTCGTTTGGTTTTCCATTTATGGCAAGACGACCTCATAGAAATCTTTCAAGATAGTACCCAACTTGGGAAATTTACTGGCTACTTCCCCCGCTATATAGGTAATTAACTTATTCATTCTTCAATATCATGTTTCCATAATCTTTTATGTAACATAGTAAGTTTTGCTGTTGTTTTTATTGTAGAGGGAGATGCAATCGATGAAATCTGAGTACAAA
Source organism: Centrapalus pauciflorus (assembly GCA_020465985.1). Lineage (NCBI taxonomy): Eukaryota > Viridiplantae > Streptophyta > Magnoliopsida > Asterales > Asteraceae > Centrapalus > Centrapalus pauciflorus. Next base: position 186,627 of record JAANYP010004584.1, on the reverse strand, counting down.
CGGCGCACCAATATATTTCTATGCTCAAGACGGTCATTTAAGTGGCAATTCCTGAGTGTTTTTCCATCATAGAAAATTGATGAATGTATATCGTAGATACTTAGAATATTTTTGATTGATAGTTCTCCTTTTATAAAACACAAGGTCATTCATCATCCATTCGCAGACATCTCTAAACAGGAGAAATGTAAGATGGTAAATGCATGCAAGCTAGAATCATCATTATAAGAGGAATTTATCATTAGTTTTTGGTCCGTCGACGCTAATAGTAGATTGGATCATAGTCACATAGTTCGCTGAATGAGCCATGTTCCGAGATCCGTTCGCTGCGATCCCAATCGCGGTACGAACGCGAACCTATCGCTCAATGGTTCGCGATTCAGTACGAAGAGAGCGTTGCACATCAGTTGATGGATCGACAACCATATTGCAATGTTGACAATCCCAATTAGAAGAAATCGCGAACCCAGCCAATTGATATCCAATCGCGAATTTCTCTAATCTGGCTATTGAGCGGTTCGTTAATTATGCAATTGAAAAGGAAACGAATCAGGATTGAGAAACGCAATTGGAAGTTTCAATTGCAACATCCCTTCGATTCCTACATCCTTCCAATCCAATATTCGATTATGGCGCTCACCAGCAGGTCCAGCACGTCTGTGTGTGTGTATATTACGTATAACATATTGTCACAAATCACACTCAAATTACAACCAATTACAACCCAATTAACATTCCCTTGCTACTGGGATCTCTATTCACACTGTTTTCTTTGAGCTATCGATTTTTGAACTTATTTTTTCAGTTTTAATTCAAGTAATCATGTTATCTAAATAGGTTCTTATGTCTTCTAAATATAGTACGAACATATAATATATAACTAATATATTAACCGGTACACCGTACCTTGATGTTTTTCTAAGTTTCTTCTAAATATTAGTTTTTCTTGTTTTTCTAAGTTTCACGGGTGAAAGGTGACAGCCCAAAAGTAAATAGCACCTCCACCAGCCTTCTCATGAGAGTCAGCGATAGTCCTGCTGGGAAGACTTTTTTGGAGAGGTTTTTTGTTAGAATGTAAACTGTGAGGCGTGTTAGTGTATTGTAGTAAACTTAGAGGGGGCTTTGTGTAACTAAGAGAGATTAGTTGCATATTAGTTGTGTTAATATATATATATATATATATATATATATATATATATATACACATATATATATATATAGGGGTGGGTTCAATGGAGAACCTTATGCATCAAAAAACCTTGGAGAACCACAATGCATCGCTAGAAAAACTAAAATGCATCACGTAGAAATTGATGCATCACGCGGGAATTTGATGCATCATGTGTAAATAATGTAGAAATCGATGCATCACGCGAGAATTTGATGCATCACGTGGAAATAATGATGCATCACGGGGGAATTGTGATGCATTTGTGGTGGTGCATGGAGGTTCTTCAAGGTTCTTCGATGCATGGAGGTTCTCCATTGAACCCACCTCTATATATATATATATGTGTGTATATATATATATATATATATATATATATATATATATATATATATATATATATATATATATATATATATATATATATATATATATATATATATATATATAGGGTCGAGATCCATGGAAAACTATATTAGACTGGAAATCTGGAAAACCATATCAAATGCACATCTTCATTATGACAAAATGTTAAATTTCATGTAAAATATAATATACATATGTTCAAAATTGCATTATGATTAACTAATTCATATCATCTACATGTTCATTAAGACAAAATGTTTAATTTCATGCAAAAATGCGTAATATACACATGTTCATGCATATTGCACATTTGAACATGTGCATATTGTTATTTTGCATGAAATGGAACATTTTATCCTAATGAACATGTAAATTATGTGAACTAGTCAATAATAATGCACATTTGAATATATGTATATTGTAGTTGTGCATTAAATTTAACATTTTACCGTAATGAACATGTGCATTTAATATGGTTTTACAGTTTTCCAGTCAAATATGGTTTTCCATAGATCTTGAACCTATATATATATATATATATATATATATATATATATATATATATATATATATATAGGGTTGAGATCATTGCAGAACCTTAATTTAGTGCAGAACCATAGAACCAATCTAAACCATTAGATTACAATATAACACTAGGGATAAGATAGTAATTATACAATTAACATTGGATTAATAGCAGCCTACCAAGTTTGACTGTCCACTTTGACTTTTTTTTTACTATTTTAATATATAATGGACATGCAGTGTTGCATCGACGTTAAATATATGATATCAAAGTGTTTATTCGACATCGAATGGTCGTATGGGTAAATAAAAATTTACGAAAAATAAACACGTAAATTTTTTTTCAAAAAAATATATATTCATGACTGTTCTCGTTAAATCCACCAACTTTGACTACTAAATTTGACTATTATTTATCTCTGTTAATAATGAACGTATATGCAGTGTTGCATCGACATTAAATATACGGTATCAAAGTGTTCATTCGATATCGAATGATCTCATGATCTCACCATGATATATTGCATCGTGGTCTGGGTAAAATTTTTTTTACGAAAAATAAATAAGAATATATCATAACCGTTCTCGTTAAATCCACCAACTTTGACTACTAATTGTGACTATTATTTTGGTTCTGTTAGTAATGAACGTATATGCAATGTTGCATTGACGTCAAATATACGATATCAAAGTGTTCATTCGATATCGAATGATCTCATGATCTCACCATGATATACTGCATCGTGGTCTGGGTAAATTTTTTTTTACGAAATATAAAAAATATATATCATAACCGTTCTCGTTAAATCCACCAAGTTTGACTACTAATTGTGACTATTATTTTAGCTCTGTTAATAATGAGCGTATATGCAGTGTTGCATTGACGTTAAATATACGATATCAAAGTGTTCATTCGATATCGAATGATCTCATTATCTCACCATGATATATTGCATCGTGGTCTCTGGGTAATTTTATTTTTACGAAAAATAAATCCGTAAAATTTTTTCGAAAAAAATATATCATGACCGGTCTCGTTTTCGAAAAATATATATATATATATATATATATATATATATATATATAGATGGGATCATTGCAGAACCTAAATTTAGTGTAGAACTGTAGAACCAATATCGTCCATATATTTGAATAATCTAATGGTCTTGATTAAAAGAGTTAAGTTTTACGTGTTTATTTTTCGTAAAAAAAAATTACCCAGACCACGATGCAATATATCATGGTGAGATAATGAGATCATTCGATATCGAATGAACACTTTGATATCGTATATTTAACGTCAATGCAACACTGCATATACGCTCATTATTAACAGAGCTAAAATAATAGTCACAATTAGTAGTCAAAGTTGGTGGATTTAACAAGAACGGTTATGATATATATTTTTTATTTTTCGTAAAAAAATTTTTACCCAGACCACGATGCAATATATCATGGTGAGATCATGAGATCATTCGATATCGAATGAACACTTTGATACCGTATATTTAACGTCGATGCAACACTGCATATACGTTCACTATTAACAAAGATAAATAATAGTCAAAATTAGTAGTCAAAGTTGGTGGATTTAACGAGAACGGTCATGAATATATTTTTTTGAAAAAAAATTTACGTGTTTATTTTTTGTAAATTTTTTTTACCCATACGACCATTCGATGTCGAATGAACACTTTGATATCGTATATTTAACGTCGATGCAACACTGCATGTCCATTATATATTAAAAGAAAAAGTCAAAGTGGACAGTCAAACTTGGTAGGCTGCTATTAATTCAATGTTAATTGTATAATTACCATCTTATCCCTAGTGTTATATTATAATCTAATGGTTTAGATTGGTTCTATGGTTCTGCACTAAATTAAGGTTCTGCAATGATCCCAACCCTATATATATATATATATATATAGGGGTGGGTTCAATGGAGAACCTCTATGCATCAAAGAACCTTGGAGAATCACAATGCATCGTTAGAAAATCGTAATGCATCACGTGGGAATTTGATGCATCACGGGGGAATTGTGATGCATTTGTGGTGGTGCATGGAGCTTCTTCAAGGTTCTTCGATGCATTGAGGTTCTCCATTGAACCATATATATATATATATATATATGTATGTATATATATATATATATATATATATATATATATATATATATATATATATATATATAGATTGAGGTTCAATTGAGAACTTTTATGCATCGAGATCCTCGAGGAACTTTTGTGCATCGGATAATCTACCAATGGTGCACAAAGGGCATTTATGGAAAACTAAAGATATGGTAATTAATTTATTTCTAAAAATCATTAAAAGATAATTAGGAGTTACATCTTGTAAAATCTCATATTAACTACATTCCTCATTTTCCTCCCCATTTCTCTTTCTATCTATCTCTCTCTCTCTCTCTCTCTCTCTCTCTCTCTCTCTCTCTCTCTCTTTCTCTCTAATCGTGTTCTTCATGATTTTCATAGTGATGATGATTTGAAGATAAAGATTAACGATGAACAACGATGATGATGAACATGAACAAAAGATGCAACCGATGATGATTATAAAGAACACGATGCATAGATGAACCATGAATAATGATGATGCATAGATGGATGATGAACGATGAACAACGAAAAATGATAATGCATAAATGGATGATGAACAATGACGATGCACAGATGAACGATGAACAAGTTGAACACGATGCATAGATGAATGAAGAATATGAACGACGAATACGATGCATAGATAAATGATGAACAAGTTGAACACGATGGATAAATGAATTTGTGCATTTTTTTGATAAACGCGTCTTTTTTGAACACGATGCATAGATAAACACGATTAACGATGAAATGCATCGATCTCCATCATCTTTTTTGAATTTGTGCAAATTTTGTTAAATTTGTAAATGTATCAATTGAATTTATTTAGCATTTATTATTTGTTGAAATATTAAATTTAATGAGGTATGCACATTCCTCAAATTGTTATTCCTTGTTTGTATCTATAATGCACAAGATGCATAAAATTGTCCAACTATTTACCTTTTTGCCATTAATCTAATCCATACAATTTTTGATCTAATGGATTATATAGGTTCTTTTGTACCTCGATGCATAAAAGTTCTCAATTGACCTCTCTCTCTATATGTATATATACATACATATATATATATATATATATATATATATATATATATAGAACACAAGAAATGATCATATATATGAGATAGAATCAGAGAGGGAGAGAAGAGAGGCAGTGATGAGAGGGTGGCAACCACCACCTGTGAGGAGGCTCGTGGTGCAGCACCATCATTCTTGGGTGGTGGTGATTGTATGACCGATAGAAGTGGCATTGGTGTTCAATAAAATCATAGAGATTCCTGTGATACATATTCTATTTTCTTGGTTCTTGTGTGTGTATTCATTTATGCATTCATGTATGTACTTTGGTGCATTAATTGGTTGTACGTGAAGATCATTCTTATCACAATGGCTGTGTATTATCTCCAACAAGTGGTACCAGAGCCAGCTTGGAGCGCTGGGCAGTGCGCAAGTGGAGCCATGATCAAAGAAGAAAGAATCAAGAAGTGACTCCAGGAGATCAATTAATGATAGTGAAGCCACCAAAGTGAACTCATACGAAAGACGTATTGGACGTCGATCGGCCCAAGAAGATAGCCGGCAGGAGATGCTTGCAACCTGCTGTTCGATATTTTGTGTGAATCAATCTGAGGAGAGTGATTGATCGTGAATTGGATGGAGAGATGGTGCCCAATCAAAGCGAACAGTGGATCGATGATCAGAGTGGCCAATCGAAATGATACCCCTCTAATTCTGATCAGGAAGTGACCTGATGCAATCTATGAATATATGAAAGACAACATGCCTCAATTAAATAGAGCAGATTCGTCTACTCCAGAGTTGTTGCTTGGAGATGGATCACATAAAGAAAGGGATTGGACAAGAAGATGATCTTGATGCCTGTTGGTGATCACAGAGGAGGAGATCGATGGAATTATTTTGAGAATTCAATTCACCCATAATGGTGACCGAAGTAGAGGGTAGAATCACTCCATTCTTGATTCAAGGGCTTTATTTGGCGATTCGAGTTGAAGTCTAGTGTTGCTAACCAATCTTGGAGGTTGTTTTTTGAGCCCTTGACAAGATTTGTGATTGAAGTCACCGTTTGGAGTTGAGGAGTTCAATTAAAGGTGATCCGAGTCTCAAAGCCTGGGCGCAACATAATTGCAGCAGGGGAGTCGACTTGTGCTTAATTCGTGATAGTCTCTTGATATATAAATGAGACTATGTGTTCTGCTTGTTATCTTCTTGTTGTTACCTCCTTGGTGGGTAAATGGATGCGGTCTAAAATGTCCAAGAGTGGCCTAAAAGAACAACCAAATGTGTTTGTGTTTGAAGTTGCTGCAGTGCCCACGTGGGCAGAAGTAATCACAGCAGTGCTGGCCTAGTTTTGAATTGGTTTGTTAATATAAAATGTTGGGCATAAAGCTGCTAAGGGGTCTCTAATGTTAAAGTATGGCCTGAATGGTGTGAAGATCAATCGGTTATGGATTCATAGACCTGTTTGTAGAGTTGTGAAGACACAAAGTGGCTGATATGGATGTTGTGGATCCAAAGATTACATGTGGTTCAAACAAAGATGCATAACCTGTGATAAATATGTAAGAGGGGTTTTGTTTTGAGGTGGAGCAGAGCCTCTCTTACGGAGTCCAGACCAAGAATTCTTGAGGTGAAATGATATTCAAGATTGATCAGCCAGATATACATAATACATATACATTTCTCCTTTTTATAATTATAAATTATTTATTATCTCTTATATGCAACTTTTCCTCTGTATATGTCCTGTTTAGATATGTCTACCACTTACTTTGTTAGAAGCCCTGAACTTCATGTCTGTTTTAGTTGTACAACTCATCTAGCTTTTCGACATCAGTACAACCCCCCGTTTCATGTCTGTAATATGAAAGAAGTAAAACCCAAAATAATCAACTTAAACTAATAAATATGTACTGTATATTGATCATCTATGAACCTGATCCCCAAACCCAAAGTAGGCCAAAAACAAACATGAGGAAAAATAAAATCCATAAGCAAAATTCCAATTCAGTGGGCGACATCGGAGCAAAAGTGAGATCTGGATAACCATTTCAAAATCAAACGCATACATCGCCAAACCAGTACGCTATTCACTAGAATGATCTCCAGTCAAATAATTGATCATGTTGTTCGTTGTTCCGATCCCCATTTGTTGTGCAAAATGATAAAGAAGAAATGAATTAAATGAGAACAAAAGGGATAAACTGTTAATGCATCTAAGATTGTTTTTGGAATTTAGTATCTTTAAGTTTTGTTTATTTAGTATGAAGATATTTTGTAACCTTAGTTACTAAGAAAACTTAACCATGAAGAAAACTTAGTGGTTAAGAAAGTTCTACTATTAAGTAGACTTAACCTTTAAGGAAACTTACCTCCTAAGTAGCTTAGCAAGCAAGAATACTTAGAGGTGAAGTAAAACAATCTTGTTAAGTTGTGTAAGCCTATAAATAGGCATATAATGTTCAAAAGTTAGATATATCAAAAACCTTTCAATTCTATTGTAACTCTCTCTTTCATTATCAATATATAATCTTCCAAAGTGTTGATTTATATCTAATCTTAAAAACATTAACAGTGGTATCAGAGCCCACTTCTTAAGGGGCCGTGTGATTTACTTGAGAGAAACACGAGAGGGAGTGAAACACTTGAGAATTAACTAGACATGGCATCTAGTTCAGCTGCTCTTGCAATTCCAATATTTTCTGGATTGCACTATCATATTTGGGCAGTCAAAATGAAGACGTATTTGAAGTCTCAAGGGTTATGGAAGGTTGTAGAGACTGGTGAAGATCCTCCAGCTCTTAGAGCAAATCCAACGATTGCTCAATTAAAATCTTATGAAGAAGAATTGCTGAAAAAAGACAAGGCACTTACCTGTTTGCAATCAGGACTTGCTGACCAAATTTTCACCTCCATCATGCACTTGGAGACACCAAAAGAAGTGTGGGACAAACTCCAAGAGACATATGAAGGTACTGATAGAGTAAAAGCTGTCAGATTATTAACTCTCAGAAGAGAGTTTGAATTATTGAAAATGAAAGATGATGAACTTGTCAAAGATTATTCAGCAAGAATGATGGATGTGGTTAATCGAATGAGGCTACAAGGTGAAGACGTGAAAGAGCAAAAAGTAGTGGAGAAAATGATGATAAGCGTTCCTCAAAAATTTGAAGCTAAAATTTCTGCTATTGAAGAGTCTTGTGATCTTAGTGTGCTTACAATTTCTGAGCTAACAAGCAAGCTCGAAGCTCAAGAGCAGAGAGTTTCTGTAAGATCAGAAGGAAAAATTGAAGGTGCTTTTCAAGCATCTCAAAGAAATAACAAGACTGAAAGTACAAAGCAGAATAATTACAAGAGAAGAAATTTCAACAAGGGGAACAAAGGCTCTACTACCTCACAAAGTTCTTCAACATCAAAGAAATGTAATTTTCCTCCTTGTAAAATTTGTCAAAACACAAACCATCAAGAAGCCGATTGTTGGTTCAAAGATAAACCAAACTTTAAGTGCAACTTTTGCAAAAAGTTTGGGCATATTGAAAAATATTGTAGAGCAAAGAAAAATCAAGGACATTCACATCAACTTCAACAAGCAAATGTTTCAGAAGAGAACAACAAAGAAGATGAGCACTTGTTCATGGCATCACATGTTGACATATGTTCAAAGGATCTTACATGGCTAGTGGATAGTGGATGTACAAGCCATATGACTCCAGATCCTTCCTTCTTTACAAGTCTTGATACAGCAGTCAACACTAGAGTAAAGTTGGGAAATGGAGAAGTTGTTCAAGCTAAAGGAAGAGGCACTATTGCTGTTAACACAAAGCAAGGTACCAAATACATCTCTGATGTCTTGTATATTCCTGAACTTGATCAAAATTTATTAAGTGTGCCGCAAATGACGAAAAACGGCTATAGCGTGAATTTTAAAGATTCTTGTTGCTCTATTTTGAACGCTGCTGGTTCCAAAGTAGCTACGCTTGATATGGTGAATAATGGTTTCTACTTGAAGCTTGATGTTGCAAATGCTAGTGCTTTTTCTATTACGGAAGATGATAGTTTGAAATGGCATAAAAGATTTGGTCACTTCAATTATAGAACGCTCAAGCACATGCATACTACTCAGTTGGTGAATGATATGCCTGCCATCACTGAAGTTGATTCTAAATGTGAAGGTTGTGAATTGGGAAAAAGTCACAGGTTGCCATTTTCAAAATATAGTGTAACAAGAGCCACACAAAAACTAGAGATTGTGCATTCTGATATTTGTGGTCCTATGTCTACATCATCCTGCAGTGGCAACAAGTACTTTGTACTTTTCATTGATGATTATACAAGAATGTGTTGGGTTTATTTTCTTAGCAGCAAAGCTTCAGTTCTTTCAACATTCAAGAATTTCAAGAAACTTGTCGAAGTGCAAAGTGGAAATACTTTGCGTATTCTCAGAACTGACAATGGTGGAGAATACACTTCTAATGAGTTTGAAGATTTTCTTCGACAGCAAGGAGTAATACATCAGGTTACAGTTCCATACTCACCACAACAAAATGGAGTTTCTGAAAGAAAAAATAGAACTGTTATGGAGATGGCGAGATCAATGATTTATGAAAAGAAATTACCAAAAACATTTTGGGCCGAGTCTGTAGCTACATCAGTGTATTTGCTCAACCGATTAGCAACAAAAGCCGTAAGTGATAAGACTCCAATTGAAGCTTGGTCAGGTATTAAACCTTCGATCAAACACTTAAAGATTTTTGGGTCTATCTGTTATTACCATATTCCAGATGTCAAGAGGTCAAAGCTTGATGAAAAAGCTAGAAAAGGTATCTTTTTGGGTTATGCAACAGAATCAAAAGGATATAGAATTTATGATCTCATGGATAGCAAAATTGCAATAAGCAGAGATGTGATATTTGATGAAGGAGCCTATTGGGATTGGAATATGAACAAAGTTAAAAGGCATGAAGTTGGTGGTTCAAGTACACAAGATGACACGTTTATCGATGAAGTCAATGAACCAGAATTTGATATTCAAGACACAACCGACACTGATGTGTTAAGAACAAGAACACTTGCTGATGTCTACGAGTCTTGTAATGTTGTTGATATAGAGCCTGCAAGCTATACAGATGCCGTAAAACACGATGAATGGATTAAAGCCATGAAGTCTGAACTTGAAATGATCAAGAAAAATAACACTTGGAAGCTTGTTGACTTGCCAGAAGGGAAAAGTGCAATAGGTGTGAAATGGGTGTTCAGAACTAAATATCATCCTGACGGTTCAATTCACAAGCACAAAGCAAGACTAGTAGTAAAAGGGTATTCTCAAATTCCCGGTGTAGATTTCGGAGATACTTTTGCTCCGGTTGCTCGTCATGATACTATCAAGTTATTGTTAGCTGTATCTGCTCAACGTAATTTGAAAATTCACCATCTTGATGTCAAGTCTGCATTTCTCAATGGTGAACTTGAGGAGGAGATCTATGTAAACCAACCTGAAGGTTTTGAAGTAACTGGACAAGAAGAAAAGGTATACAGACTCTACAAGGCACTTTATGGTCTAAAACAAGCACCTAGAGCTTGGTATGCTAAGATCGATGCTCATTTACTAAATCATGACTTCAAGAAGAGTTCAAGTGAGTCAACTCTTTACGTAAAGAAATTCAACTCTCAAGATAAGTTAATTATCTCTCTTTACGTTGATGATTTGCTTGTGATCGGAAGCAATGATGATCTTATTATGAAGTTTAAGAAGCAAATGGAATTTGAATTTGATATGTCAGATTTAGGGCTGGTAAATTATTTTCTTGGCATGGAGATAAAACAACAGTCCGATGGTGTTCATATCTCACAAAGAAAGTATGCAAGTGATATGCTCAAAAGATTTAACATGCTTTCTTGCAAACAAGTTGCATCACCGCTTGTTTTGAATTGTAAGTTATCTAAAGATGATGGAGAAATGTTGGTTAATCCAACGCTTTACCGAAGTATTGTTGGAAGCTTATTATATTTGACAATCTCAAGACCGGACTTAGCATATGCAGCTAGTTTTCTATCTAGATTTATGAAAGCACCGTCTACTTATCATTTGGGAGCTGCAAAGAGAGTCCTAAGATACTTGAAAGGTTCTCTTGATTGCGGGATTATGTTCGAAAGAAACAAAGATGTGAAACTTGAAGGATATTCTGATAGTGATTGGGCTGGAAGCATTGATGATATGAAAAGTACTTCTGGCTATATTTTCACTCTTGGTTCGGGAGCTTTTTGTTGGAATTCAAGTAAACAAAAAGTTGTTGCACAATCTACAGCTGAAGCAGAATATATAGCAATTGCTGCTGCTGTCAATCATGCTATTTGGGTTAGAAAAATATTATCTGATTTGGAGCTAACTCAAAAAGATCCAACTATAATCTTTTGTGACAACAAGTCTGCTATTGCTATAGCAGAAAATCCTGTGCAACATGGAAGAACAAAGCACATCAACGTCAAGTATCATGCCATCCGAGAAGCTGAGAAGAATAAAGAAGTGAAGTTGAAATATTGCACATCCGAAGCTCAATTGGCAGATATGCTGACAAAGCCACTTACTGGAATGAAGCTAGATCATTTGAAGGCTCAAGTAATGATTACCAACAACAATCTTAAGGAGGAGTGTTAATGCATCTAAGATTGTTTTTGGAATTTAGTATCTTTAAGTTTTGTTTATTTAGTATGAAGATATTTTGTAACCTTAGTTACTAAGAAAACTTAACCATGAAGAAAACTTAGTGGTTAAGAAAGTTCTACTATTAAGTAGACTTAACCTTTAAGGAAACTTACCTCCTAAGTAGCTTAGCAAGCAAGAATACTTAGAGGTGAAGTAAAACAATCTTGTTAAGTTGTGTAAGCCTATAAATAGGCATATAATGTTCAAAAGTTAGATATATCAAAAACCTTTCAATTCTATTGTAACTCTCTCTTTCATTATCAATATATAATCTTCCAAAGTGTTGATTTATATCTAATCTTAAAAACATTAACATAAACTTCTTTTAACTTATAATCAAATCAAGAACTCAAGAATCCTCTACAGAACAGTGCTTTCATCATGTTCTGATGAAAATTTCAATGTATTTCCAAGTTGTCTAGTAATTAACTGATAAAGGATGACCCAGTAAACAGATTGAATCTATGTGATGATTTTAAAATAGTCACAAATAGAATTTTATCCAAAAAAAGTCGAATTGAAACTTGTAGAAATGGATATAGAAAATCTAATGTCAGTTATTATGGAGATTAGAGCCTATGAAGGTATGACATATATGGGACCTATTTCTACTTATGTAAGTACTAAGAAGCATCTCATCATTTTTCCCAGAATTCAAAACCCAGTCCACAGCAAACACATTAAAGAAAATGCAACAAAACATGAATATAGACTTGACGATGACGTGAAGGAAGTTGAAAATTTGAAGTAACAAACGTGACAAACTATGCCTATTCCACGTGGTGCCTGGACAAGATCGTGATGATCCTCAAGCAATAGAGGACCTTTCAGCTCCTTTGACTACACACAAGTAACAAACGTGACAATGGCTTTAAAAAAATTTTTATACCAACAGTTGAAATTTTTAAATAAAGTTTGGGGTGTTCTGGATTTATTCCATGCTTTAAAATAATCACAAGTTGAATTATATTAATGAAAGCAAATCCATAAATTTAATCATCTTAAATATAGTTAACATGCAGGATTGCATGCAGGAAACTCTTTTTTCATCTCTCTATATTACTTTCAAATACTGTTTTATTTTGTAATTTCCATGGCTATTGTCACCGAAATTCAAGAACAAGAAGCATCAGCAACAGCATATGATGTTTTTGTAATTTTCATGGGTAAGGACACTCGTCTTTCTTTTACCGATAATCTGTACCATGCTTTGATCAATGAAAACATAACAGCATTTCGTGATGCATGAGGAAGAGATTGATACCGGAGAAGAGCTGAAACCAGAGCTATAAAAAGCTCTAGTGCTTCAAAAATCTTATCTAAGAACTACGCATCTTCCACGTGGTGCGTGGACGAGCTCTTGATGATCCTCGAGCAAAAAAGGACCTCCAACCATATTGTTCTTCCTATTTTCTACCATGTTAAACCGGCCCATGTCCGGAAGCAAGAAAGCAGTTTCGGAGATGCGTTGACTATACACAAAGAAAGGATGGAGGCATTGCATGAGTTGAAAGGAAAAGATGCAATAAACGGCCGGTAAACTTTTCTCCAATTAACTATAATTTATGAGACGTGATAAAGAACAGCCTCGGAATAAGGAGCCCAAAGGGATATCACTGCGGGATATGGATCAAATCCTCCTCACCCAAAATGTACCAAACTCAATCTATATAAATGTCACTTTGACTAAGCCGAAAGAGCGTCGCTAATATTTATATTAATAGTCAATCAATCTTACTTTGATAACTTTTTTGACTCACTTTCAACCTAGAGAATCTGTTTATTGAAGAAATTGTGAAGGAAATCAATGATAGATTGGGTCTATACTTGTGGAGTAAAATGCCACAACTAATCGGAATGGAGCTAGTATTCCATTTGTGTAATCAGTTTCTGGTTGAGAAACAAATCCTATACACTGCAGACATTCTCACGATTTGGGGAATAGCCGGGATCGGAAAGACATCTTTGGCAGGATATATCTATAGTTTGCACCACCATGAATTTGTAAGAAGTAGCTTTCTTAAAAATAGAAAAAAAAAAAAAAAGTGCCAAAGAATCGAGTGCATTCGATTTACAGAAGCAATTACTTAAGAGACCTTCTGAGGAAAAGAACGATAGGAGTACGTGATATTAATGTGGGTATAGATAAGATTGAGAATGCATTACTCGACAAGCCAACACTTGTGGTTCTTGACGAAGTTGATGAGTTTAAGCAACGTTATCGAGATGTGGTATCCGCACGTCCTATGGGATCTCCAAGATAATTGATAGATGTTTTCTCACCATTGGAGAATGAAATGATCTGAAGATGCATCAATTGGTACAAGATATGGGAAGAGATTTAGTCTGTCAAGAATCATGTACGAAGCCATGAAAGCGAAGTCGACTATGGAATCATGAGGAGTGCCTCAATCTGTCTGGCAAAAATACATGGGCGACTGTGGAATTTGTGACACATGCATGATTTAGTACATAACCAATGGAAATCAAATGATATTTTTGAGGACATAAATTTATAAAATTACAATAGCTAAATGATTTATCGATCTGGGACCTGTCTTCTACATGTATTATTGTGTTAATTAATATGGAACTGATCCATTTCTGTTGATGCTGTTAGAACATTCGTGGATGAAAGGAAGAAACGAATTTGGAATCGTTTGGATGTTCTTCGTGATCGAGTTTTAGTCACTTAATTTCTTATAACAAACGAGTAAAGCACCCTGCGCTTTGCGGCGGGTATACGAATCATTAACAAAATTTAATAAAGCTGAAAGATATAAAGTAAGAAATTTAAAATATAATTCTTAGTCAAAATTAATAACATCTATAATCACATATAATTTTAATGTTATTATTATTTAAAAGAGTCAATTGCTATTTTTTATATTTTCTAAAACAAATTCTAAATATATTACATTCATTTTGCTAAAATTTAGAATGTATGATTCATCATTTATACAATCAAAAAATGGTGAATCAATATGCAAAAACGAATCACAATGCTTCTCACATATCTAGAGATAAATTTAGCATCTCATTTGTATCTAAATTTATATATATATATATATATATATATATATATATATATATATATATATATATATATATATATATATATATATATAGAGGGGGGTTCAATGGAAAACCGATGTGCACCGGAAAACTCTGGAAAACTGACACTGCACCACTGACACCCGCCTATGCATCAAAACAATAAGCAAGGGCATTTTCGGGTACTGCAAATGATACCTTATCTAATGTATTTAAAATATGATTTTTTTTTTAATTTTGGTATCCTAAAATTTCTCAACCTTCCTGATTTCATGATTTTGAATTTCAAAATCATTCCAAAGTAATCATTATACCGTGAACCTATGATGAACGTAGCTACAACCCATGAACCCACCAAACGAACCCTGCTGAACTTTTTTTTGCATCTGTTTCCTGCACCATGCAACATTCGAATGGGTTCTTGCACCATGCAGCATTCGAAGAACAAACATTCGAGTGGTTTTTCAGAAAGGTTGGGAGATTCGAGTGGTTTTTCAGATGCACTCGAGTGGTTTTTTGCATCTGTTTCCTGCACCATGCAGCATTCGAGTGGTTTTTTGCATCTGTTTCCTGCACCATGCAGCATTCGAGTGGTTTTTTGCATCTGTTTCCTACACCATGCAACATTCGAGTGGGTTCCTGCACCATGCAACATTCGAAGAACAAAAATTCTAGTGGTTTTTCAGGAAGGTTGAGAGATTCGAATGGTTTTTCAGATGCACTCGAGTGGGTTTTTGCATCTGTTTCCTGCACCATGCAACATTCGACTGGTTTTCAGATGCACTAAAAAAATCAAAAAAGTGTGCTTCAACTATGTGAAAACCCAACCTGGTGCTCTATTTTTACTTTCTTCTTCAACCATGATGCATCGACTTCCATAGCGTAACCCTTTATGCGAACAATCCCTAAAATTTGGGGTTTCCTTTCAAGATTTTAGGAACAAAATCAAAATCAAATTTCCTTGCTTACCGGTGCATAAAAATCGGGAGGAGAGAGAGAGAGGAACGATTTAATTAATTGAGGTGATGTATTTGTTTCCAAAAACCATGATTTTCCTTTGACGACTTTGCCCTTCTGCGCCCAAACATAAGATGCACCTACTTTTAACAAAGTTGCACATAATTACAATCATGCCACCGTCCTTTTTAGCTCATTTACACCAAGATCAACGGTTCTAAGGAGTTTCCGAAGTTTTCCGGTGCACGTCGGTTTTCCATTGAACCCACCCCTATATATATATATATATATATATATATATATATATATATATATATATATATATATATATATATATATATATATATATATATATGTATATATAAATTAAACAATAATGATGATAATTAAAAAAACAATTACAATAATAAAATTATTTAACAAATAATGCATATAAAATTATCTATTTGATTTATAAATAGTGTTATCTATCAAACAAATTAAGTATAGTAACTAATATTGGATGACATATATATATATATGTGTAAATTTAAAAGTAAGATTAGGGATGTGTGTATTTTTCTATTCAAAAAAAGATTGATAATATACAATATGTTCTATGATAATAACGACTATTTTTTTTCTTTATACTGAAATAAATGTGATAATTCATATTCAAAAAGAAATAAATTTCACTATCATGTATTAAAATTTACGTGTAATCTTATTAATTTTATAAAAAGCTATGAAAATAGAAAGAAATCAAAACATAAAAAAATAAGAAAAAGAATTCCAAAGCAATAATAGTTAATAATAAGTAAATGAAATAAATGAAATAAATAAAGTAAGAATATTTAAAAATGTCTTTGAATTCAAATTTGTATTATATGTAAACCTACAATAGTTAATATTAAATTAAATTAGTATTAAGTGAGATATAATATAATATCATTTTTTATTTTATTAAAACAAATTAATAAATAAATTATATAAGAAAACCTTAAAACAAAACCAAAAATCAAAAAGAAATGGAATGAATAGGTTTTAAATAGTGAATTTTTATCTTGATAAATGTTATTATTTAAATATTTGCCCTAGTTGGATATCCACCGCGAGGGCTCTGCCCCTTTGACGAATCTTGACTTTGGTCAAACTTATACGAGTGTATACTCCGCACCTCCTAAACTCATTCTAGTTCCAACCAAAGCCAATAAATTTTCGTCAATGAATTACATTAAAATAACAACTTTTGCTTGAGGTCTTATTCATTTATGGTTGAGTGCTTATTATTAGCAATTTCTTCAACTAGAATTTATCAAAGGGAATTAAATGTTGGACCATAGACATGCAATCCAATTGTCATTACTAAAAACATATATAGTTAATTTGTTATTTTGTTAAATGCAACTCTCTAAAAGAATATGAAAATTAATGACAAGAAAATATACTAATTTTCCCCATTTTTATTAAATGGTAAAGGAAGAATATAATAACATGATCATGTGCAAGATCTCCCAATTAATTATGTGTACATACATATAAATATATAATAGATATACATTTCCTCTGAATTTACACAAGGGCATCACAACTCTCGAGCTCTCTCGAGGCCTAAAACGAACTTCGATCAAAAAATTTTGTGATTATCCCAAAATCGAAATGTCAAGGAATTATTTTTTTATTCAATAAATTTTATTCTTTTACTGGCAAAATTATACAAAAAACAAATCATAAGTAATAACATTATATTATTCTTTTTACCGAATAATCCTTTACCAAAACAAAATATTATGTAACTAAAAATAATTAGAGCTAGCTAGAGCATCACCAAAAAAATTTTAGGCATTCAAAGCAATTTGTTTTGTTGTGTGTTTTACAAAGAATTGCAGCTGAAAGGGACTAATAATTTGGTGGAAATTTTTAGTCAACAATGGTAGGCTATTACAAAGAATATTGAGGCCTCTATCACTTGATATACAAAATTGTCTCTTACTTTGGCCCACCAATGTGAAGGATCCTTAATTTGAGTCTATTTCATATTGTTAGTTGACTTTATAGATTGTATAGTAATTTCATTGTTGACCTTTATAAAGATATACCATAACATTGTTCCATGAAAAATAATTCCATTTCTAAGGATGCATTTGGTATTTAAAAATATCTAGAGAATGCATATGGAATCGTGCAAGAATCCAAATTATTGAATATATTTAATGGGTTTTTTTTTTGTATGCTAAATTTCTAAGCCAAAATTTAGTTATCTATTATTATTTTTAGTCGTTAAAATAGCTTGTAAAACCCCATATATGATTCCCTTGAACAAAACAATTTCTAAACATTGATATCATATCTCAGACCGATCGGTGGAGGCCCCGCTAGCTAGATTTGGTATACTCGTTCCTTAAACTTTCTGATTCCGTAATGGTACTTGTTATTTATTCGAGTTTAATTTCGGTTTTTAGTATGATTAGTGAGTAGTTTTCTTGTAGACCGCTTGGGATGATGGATTCTATGTATTAATTGGTATATTATTGGATTGATTGATAGGTTTTGGTTTATATTTGTTGGATTCTTGATAATTTCATGTTTTCTTGTTAAAAATCAGATTTTTATTAATCTTTTAGCATTGTTTTGCGATAATAAAGTGTTAATTAAATCTGCATTTTAAAAAGAAATATGCTTTAAATGAAAATTTAATAGTTGGTTATCTCTTCTAGGCATTGTATTGCGATAATGATTTGATAGTTGATTGTTAAACTAGAATTTTATGCGTTTGTTAATTCCTATGCATTGTGTTGCGATAATAGGGTTGATAAATTGTAAAGTTTGATTTTTAAAGTAAAGAAGTTAATTTGTTGGATTTCGGTATTGATCGATTATCTTTAGGCATTGTATTGCGATTATAAGATTTATTGGTTAATATTGGAGTTCTAATGAGTTGCTTTGTTTTCATCACACGGGTACAAAGATAAAATATTTTAACTTGAAGTAATTAATTAATCGGTAAATTAAACCAAAATCCGGTCTTAATTGAATTTATAATTGGTTATCAACCGATTTGTTTTTAGTCAGCCAATTCAATCCATCGTCAATTAATCGTAGTTTTCTAATTCCAAGTGGGTGACACTTTCGTAATATAAGAGTTTCGTAATTTTAATTTATTATCGTTCTTTATCTTTATTTAAGTTAGTTCTGATTTAATTCCGCTTCTGTTAGTTTGTTTCATATAATTTAGTCGTCGTTACTTGCTTGCTTTAGTTATTTAGTTTAATTAGTGTTCGCCGGTATTTGTTTTTAATTATTTCAAAAAAGCAAAAAAAAAAAATATTAGTTTAACTTTTTATTCTTGTATTACTTAGTTTGCATTAGTTATTCGGATAATTAATTGTTTTTATTGTCTTAGTTGTTAATTCTATCAAAAAGGTCTGAAATAGCTAAATATTGGTTTAGGTTGTAGTATTGGAGTCTCTGATCTTTAATCCGTTCCTGAGTTCGATAAATCCTGGGTGATTCTTATGTCTATATTGCACACGATTGGTACACTGCCAGTTGTGTAATTTATACTTTGGGTTTATTTAGACATTAAAACCTAATGTGTGTTTTGCACGCGTCAAAGATTCGCAAGAGATAATAAGAATAAAGATAGTAGTGATAAAAGAGGGAGAAACCCTGGAGATCAAAGCTACCGAAGAAGGGATATTAGAGAGATAGAATGTTACAATTGTCACAAATTTGGACACTACGCTGCAGATTGTCCAGAACCAAATCATAGAAAAGAAGTTGCCTCAAACCTCATAGAAGAAGACTTAGAACCAACGTTACTAATGGTTATTATGGTTATTGATCAAGATTAGATCAATAACAAACCAAAAAAGAGAGAGAGAGAGAGAGAGAGAGAGAGAGAGAGAGAGAGAGAGAGAGAGAGAGACGTTGATCGGGATTAGATCAACACATAAATAGACAGAGAACTTGGTCGGGATTAGACCAAAGATAGATAGAGTGAGTGGAAATGGTCGGGATTAGACCAAAAGAGACGGAGAGAAGAAATGGTCAGGATTAGACCAAAGAGAGACAGAGAAGAAATGGTCAGGATTAGACCAAAGAGAGACAGAGAAGAAATGGTCGGGATTAGACCAAAGAGAGAGAGACAGAGAAGAAAACGTCGGGATTATACCAAAGAGAGACATGGAGCATGATTGATCGGGAGTAGATCAATCAAAGAAAAAACCGATCAGTAGATCGTTTTTTCAAAGAAAAACTGATCGGGAGTAGATCATTTTTCTTAAAAGGAGAGATACAAAGAAGAACTGATCAGGAGTAGATCGTTTTTCTTAAAGTAGGCTAGAGAAACCGAAGATTTGAAGCAAAATCAAATACAGATAGAGAGACAGCATTTGAGAAACAGATGTAGCATTTGAGAAACAAATGCAGAGACGGTTAGAGAACCTAACAAAATTGAAAAGATTGCACGAGCAAGAAGATGCAAGAGTTGAAGACAAACAGAAGAATAGAATATTGAAGTTCGAAGACGTACTCAAGAACAATCAAGCTTAAGGGGGAGAATGTTAGTTTACTCTTGATTATGTAAATAGTTTAGAGTTAAATATGTAATTATATAATGTATAAGGACCTAGAATAGCATTTAGTAAAACTTGAAGAGTTGCATTCTTTGGTAAAAGTTGCAACCCTTCGTGAAGAGGCACGTCCGAACCATTGTGTCGGTTAACACACACCTCTTAGATTATATAGATTGCACTCTAACTGTGATTTCCAAGATTGCTATTATAAAGTTTAGATTGAGTAAATCCTGTGAACGTTTTTAGAGAGTTTTTCCCAACAAAGTCGACTATGGAATCATGAGGAGTGCCGCAAAAAATACATGGGCGACTGTGGAATTTGTGACACATAATTTAGTACATAACCAATGGAAATCAAATGATATTTTTGAGGACATAAATTTATAAAATTACAATTGCTAAATGATTTATTGATTTTGGGACCTGTCTTCTACATGTATTATTGTGTTAATTAATATGATCCATTATTGATGATGCTGTCAGAAAAATCGTGGATGAAAGGAAAAAACGAATCTGGAATCGTTTGGATGTTCTTCGTGATCGAATTTTAGTCACTTTCCTATAACAAATATTTGCCCTAGTTGGGAATCCACCGCCAGGGGCTTTGCCCCTTTGACGGATCTTGACTTTGGCCAAACTTATACGAGCGTACACACTACAAGAAAAACACCCTATTGTGACTAATATTTTTAGTGAGGACAAAAGGTCCTCACCATAACTCACTAAAAGACAAAATTATGTGATTTCTTTGACTATCATATTTGACTTCGCATATTGTGAGGACATGTCCTCCAAATAGATAATTTAGTTTTGATTTTTGATTTTTCTTTTTAAATCGAAATTAAAATATTTCAAGTTATTGACTTTTTTTTTGACCCAAAATTTAGGGAGGACATGTTCTTGCTATATGATATTTTAATTGAGATTTTTAGTTTTTCTTTCCGCATCAAAATTTTTAACATTTAAATTTGTTAATTTATTTTTTCAGCCAATGTTTGGAAAGGACATGTTCTCACCGTAAGTGTTTTATATTTCTGTTAAAAATAATTCAAATTACCATTAAAAATAAAAAATTTCGAGTTTATTGTAGGGAGGACATGTCCTCACTCAATGATATTTTAATTTAGATTTTTGTTTTTATTCTTACATACCAAAACTAAAACATTTTAAGATATTGACTTTTCTTTTTGACCGAAGGTTTGGAGATGATATGTGCTCACCATAGTGTTTTCATATTTTCAATCAAATTATCACCAAATTTAAAAAAAATCGGGCCTGTTTTTGGTGAGGACATGTAGACACTATATGATATTTTAAGTTAAATTTTTTGTTATTATTTTCACACAAAAATTAAAACACTTCAATTGTTTTATTTTTTATTTGACCTAAGGTTTCGAGGGGAGACATCCACACTATAAAACTTTCACATTTTCATCAAAACTAAATCAAATTCCTTCAAAAAATTTAAAAAATCTTGGGTCTATTTTTAGTGAGAACATGTACTCACTTTATGATTTTAAAATTTTAATTTCAATCCCAAAAACTTCCCACCATAGAATTTCTTAATTATTAATTTGGGTTAATTGTATAAAATAACAATTTATTATCAATTTTTTTCTTTAGCAATATATATCTTATTCATTACAATTTATAATTGACTCTATACACCTTTTAATATACATTTTTGCGATCTTTAACTTGAAACCTTTTAAATAATTATGTAAGACTGATTTTATTGTTATATTTTGCAATTTAAATGTTGACATGAAATTTTAAACAAAATAAACAAAGAAAAAAATAAATGGATCTAAAAAACAATTAGGTCATTCATTCTTCACCCACCATAATTTAGTACTTCCCCACCCACCGTAATTTATTATTTCCTCAACCGCCGCCAGTCTCCGTAAATGGCTCACAACCATCGAATGAGGGTGGCGATTCACAATCGAGTTCCCCTTTTGTCCTCTTCCATGAAGGCAACAAAATGCTCTTTGCAAACATCATCAAGTTCATTCTCGTCAGACTAGGGTTCCAGGACTTGAAGACAAAGATGTATGTATCTTTAGAGTTAGATTTATTGATATTCTTTTTTTGTTTAGTGAAAACACATGGGCGGTTATCTCTCGTGCTTTTTGTTGTACCGGAGCGAAGGAAAAGGCAAATGTGGCGGGGCAGGGATTTTAGTTTTATTATTTTTTGTCGGCGGAATTCTTTTCGACATATGGGAGATTTGGGATTGTTTGTGTTTCGTGTTCTCATAATCGAGTTAGAAAGTTACAGATTATGCAGACAAATGTTGGTTACAACTGATGCTTTTGTTCCTCCTCCGCTGCAAGATGGGAAATCCATCAGGTATCGAGTTCTAGATCTGGCTCCTTCGTCAAGTATCCATACCAATGTTTTCATCAACTTTATTAAATCTCTTCTGGAAATCCATGGTGTATCAGATCTGACTTCACTTAAATTTATAAATTTAGTTTCGTTTTTTCTTATAGCATCATCAAATCGATTTAGGGTTTAGATTTACAATTTGGTACAGATGTTTAATTGCGCTCTTAGATGAGAAATCATTATTTTTTTTGTACAGTTTTAATAATTTTGAGTTTTATGTGAGTTTTCCTCATGTTTATAATGTTCATAGTGATAGCAATGTTTGAGAAAGATATTGCAGTAGTGGAAGAGGTGGCTTTTGTGTGTTTTCATGATCTTCAATTTTAGGTTTTTATAGATTTAATTTAGGTATTGATTTTCTATCTACTAGTTTATTATCTATGTACTACACGAAATAGTTGAATAACTAATTTTTTTAAACTTTATATAAATATTAAAATTTGTTATATAAACAATAAATAAAACAGCAATATTGCTAAAGAGATTATTTCGAATATATATAATAGGTAACTAAATATAAAATACATAACTAAAAAATAAATAAATAACAAAGAAAGAAAAACAAAAGTTAGAACTTTGAATAAGAAGCTAATGAAAGAATTAAGTTGTAGACTCAAATTTAAAACAAGTATCCAATATAATAGGCGGACGCCGGACGGTTACTGATATTGGTAGACTTGTTCTTTTTTGCTAAAATCATAAGAAAAATATACATAGGATACAGGAAACAGTAAAGTCTAAAATATATTGTCATAATTATAAAAAAATAAAGGGCAAATTACCAAGAAAAGATAATATAAAATTCAAAAATTACAAATAAATGTAATGTAAAATTTTTTAAGCCAAAAAAGATAATATAAAATTTAAATTTGACAAAAAAGGATATTGATGACAAATTAAGAAGGTAAATTTCGAATTTTATGCTCTCATTTTTGGTAAGAAAATAATATTTGATTCTCTTTCTTGGCATAAAAATTGAATTTCATGTTTTTTCTCGGACAAAATAGAATTTTATATTACATTTCTTGGCCAAAATTTTTTTTACAATACATTTATTGTCAAATTTTGTATTTTATATTACATTTCTTGGTAATTTTTGCAAAAATAAAATAGGTTGTTATTTCAAGCAATTAACATTTTTTAATTTTCTCCATAAAGTTTTTATTTCTGGTGAGGACATGTCGTTGCTGTGTATTTTTAATTTTTAATTTCCAACCTAAAAATTCCCACTATAAACTTTGATAATTTTTAATTTCCCACCAAAATGTAAAAAAAATTTCGGATGGCTTTTAGGAGAGGACATGTCATCACCATTGGTGTGATAAACAATATTACCCTAAAACTACCCATTTTCTTTCATTCACCCATTAAACCCTAGAGTAAACTAAACCCCCTCGCCACATACTGCCGTCGCCGTCCGCATTCACGCCGCCGCCGTCCGCATTCACGCCGCCGCCGTCCTTCTTCCCGCGCCGCCGCCGTCGTCCTCCTTCCCGCGCCGCCGCCGTCCTCCTTCTCGCGGACGTTGCCTCTTCTTCACGCCGACGTTGCTTCTCCTCCTTCACGCCGTCGTTCTCTGCGGCGCTGCCCACCTCACGCCGCCGTCGTTGCCCCTCCTTCACGCCGCCGCCGTTACCCTCCTTCACTTCCCCTCCTTCACGCCGCTGCCGTTCCCCTCTGTAAGTCACGAGACTTGTTTCGACTATGCTACGCATATTTGTACTTGTATAATTGTATTTGCTATCGTTGCTGTTGTGTTCTTGTATACACGAGACTTGTTTCAACTATACTTTGCATAATCTGTTTTGCTATCGTTGCCTTAAGTTCGATTTTTTACTTCAAGTTAGGCAAGAAACTATGGCTCGATTAGATCGTGGTTTACGTCAATTATTCGTGTTTGCCTTAGATAGCTAGGTTGTTTACATAAAAGAATGATGATTATAGTTTGTGGAGGAAAAAGGAGATTTCATCAGAGTTGCATAATATTTGGAAGAATGGGAAGTATGAGATGAATATGGCTTGAATGATTTGATTTGTTGTGTGAGTTTTGATACTATGCAGCAAAAAGGTTGTAGTGTCTGATTCCATTTAAACTTCATGTGTTGACTTCCTTCATTCTCTCATAAGTCATGTACTCATGTCCCCCCCACCCACTTGATATATCAACCAAATTTCTCACCTCATTTTTATCTCTTATCACAATGGATCAATCCTACTTACTTTTAATTAAGTGCGATATTCCATAACCTGAAACCCTAACGCACAAATCGAATCACAAAAACAAATCTGAAGCACTAATTTGTTGTGTTGATTTTGGTTTGTGAGCGGTCAAAAGAAAGCATCAACGGACGAAAATATTATATTAATTTCATCTGAATATCAAAACATCATGTATTAGATGTCAATTTTCTTTTGAGACATTTTGTTTGCATTCCATTTATAAACACTTCACATTTTTTTTATTTGATATATTCTTTATACTACTATTGTTTTAATAATAAACTATTCAAAAGTCTATGTCCCAATGATACTAGTCTAAGGGTGCAACTAATGAATGGGATGCAATTAGTAACCCCTTTTGTTTTCATTCTTGTTGATTTTAACCGACTTAGTATTTGACTCGGTAAATATATATATAATTTATTAGCTCTTGGTGTTGTCAATGTTTTGATAATTAATCGTTGTGAACACAATTATGACGATTGATAAGAGTTGGACTTTATTACACAAAAATTCCATTGAATTTTGGAATGGTCTCCAGACATTTCTCTTAAGATGTAATGACCACTTGAACTTTGAAGGTAAATGTCGTTGCCCATGCCGTAGATGTAATAACGTTGAGTTCGGTACAATTGAGTCACTTGAACGTCACATACATTCAAACGGGTTTACCAAGGCTTATAGGACATGGATTTATCAGACCAAAAGACCTATCGACCGGTTGGTTCTTTAGCAAAAGATTTTAAAAGCTTGCTCGGGGTTACTTTGAGGAAGCACATTCCGTTTACTTTTGAATCTTGGGAGAAAGTCCCTTTGGAGTACAAGACTGCCATTTGGCCCCAAATTGAGGTTAAATTTTTTTTTAATATATTGAAACTGTAAAAAATATACTACATTGCTTAACTATTTCTTATAATGTGCAGACATATTTCGATATGAGACCTCATCTAGATGGTAGCCCGACAATGGCTACAAATGTCGTGAACGGGGTTTCAACGCTTTGTGCAAAGCTTTATTCGAGCAGCAAAAATAAATTCAAGGAACGTCATTTCACGAAAAAAGGGGGCCACGATTGTGTAGAAGCACTCCGCCAACAACCACCACCCGACATGACTCTTCAAAGTTGGAATGAACTTGTTGATTATTACATGAAGGAAGACAATATTCATAGAGCACATGTGAATTCTGTTAATCGAGCTATGCAACCATACCCGAGTTACCATGGTAGCAAGGCGTATGTTGAGACACGATATGAACGGGTAATTCGTTTTATTTCTATATCAACCTGTTATGTATATACTAAAACCCATTTATTACTTATTTATTAAGCGACCAATTTTGATGTGTTATTCAACCTATTTAGTATATATATTCAATTTATTTTATGTGTTTTCAGCGTCAAATTGATGGTGTATATCCAAGCCTGATTGAAACATTTCGTACAAATCATACGAAAAATGGGACATTTGTTGCTGGTAGTGTTTCTCATCAGCAATATGTAAGTATTTTTTTTACTTAATGTATGAAACTAAATAAAACATACTCATATTGATTATTTGTTTTGTAACTATATAGGAAAGGATGGTAGCATTGAAAAGTGCTCAAACTGATGTTCCCAACCCATTGACTGAAGAGAAAATCATCGAACAAGTGTTGGGTACACGTCGCGGGCACAATCGGGGACGAGGGCAAATTGTTCGTCGTGCCAATTCTTCATCAAATGTCTTACTTGAACGATCTAAGTCCGCTGGGGAAACTTCTTACACCCAAGCCGAGGTTGATGCATTGTTGGCGAAACAAGCTTCAGAATCTTCAATTAGACATTCGAAAGTGGAAGCTAAATTGGAGGGCCTTCTACAAGGTTTGAAAGCCAATAATATCGAAATTGAGTTTTCGGATGAAGATGTGGAAGATCATGGTGAAGATGTTGGGTAAATGATATTGTTTTGATACTCGTTTTATTAGTATGGAACGATTTTGGGTAAATGATATTGTTTTGATGTTGGTTGAATGATATTGTTTTGATGTTGGGTAAATGATATTGTTTTGATACTTGTCTTATCGTGGTAATGTTATATTAGATGATATTGTTTTATGGTGGTAATGTTATGTTAAATGATCCTGGTGTTTGGATTTTAGAAAGTGTATAAAACAGGTATTAATAACCCAAAAAATGGGCGGAAAACAGCAAAAACAGCAATTTGCTGGCAAAAAAATGTTGGGCTGGCGTGAGGACATGTCCTCACTATGAATAATATGTTTTCACAATAGATAATTATATTAATTGCAATATAAATACTTACAGTTAAGACATGTTCTCACCATAACTGATTTTATTAATTAAAATATAAATAGTTAAAGTAAGGGCGTGTCCTCACGGTAGCTTATTTTATTAATCAGAATATAATTACCTCAGGTAAGGATATGTCCTCACCATAGTTAATTATATTAATTAAAATATAATCATTTATAGTAAGGACATTTCATCACTACATTTAATTATATACTGATTAATGTAATACCCAATAGTGAGGATATATCCTCACTATACCTAATATTAATTTCTTTTTCATTTATTTTGTATTAGTTTACCGTCCTCACTATAGCCCACTTTTGTCCTCACCATAGATATATATGGACGGTGCTTTAGTGGGGAAACTAGAGTGAGGACATGTCCTCACTGTAGAGATTTGGTGAGGACATTTTGACTTATGGGGAGGACTTTTGTCCTCACTATATCCAAATTTTCTTGTAGTGACATTCAGCACCTTCAAAACTTGTTCTAGTTCCAACCAAAGCCAGTAAATTTTGGTCAATGAAATACATTAAAATAATAACTGATGCTTGAGGTCTTATTCATTTATGGTTGAGTGCTTATTATTCATATATGTTGGACCGTAGACATGCAATCCAATTGTCATTAAAAACATATATAGTTTATTTGTTAAATGCAACTCTCTAAAAGCATATGAAAATTAAAGACAAGAAAATATACTAATTTTCCCCATATCTATTAAATGGTAAAGGAAGAATATAATAACATGATCATGTGCAAGATTTCCCAATTAATTATGTGTACATACATATAAATATATAATAGATATACATTTCCTATGAATTTACACAAGGGCATCACAACTCTCGAGGCCTAAAACGAACTTCGATCAAAAAATTTTGTGATGATCCCAAATGTCAAGGCCGGAATTATTTTTTATTCAATAAATTTTATTATTTTACTGGTAAAATTATACAAAAAAACAAATCATAAGTAATAACATTATATACTTAATTATTATATTATTCTTTTTACCGAATAATCCTTTACCAAAACAAAATATTATGTAACTAAAAATAATTAGAGCTAGCTAGAGCATCACCAAAAAATTTCTAGGCATTCAAAGCAATTTGTTTTGTTGTGTGTTTTACAAAGAATTGCAGCTGAAAGGGACTAATAATTTGGTGGAAATTTAAATTTCAAAGCAATTTGTTTTAGTCAACAATGGTTGGCTATTAAAAAGAATATTGAGGCCTCTATCACTTGATATACAAAATTGTCTCTTACTTTGGCCCACCAATGTGAAGGATCCTTAATTTGAGTCTATTTCATATTGTTAGTTGACTTTATAGATTGTATAGTAATTTCAGTGTTGACTTTTATAAAGATATACCATAACATTGTTCCATGAAAAATAATTCCATTTCTAAGGATGCATTTGGTATTTAAAAATATCTAGAGAATGCATATGGAATCGTGCAAGAATCCAAATTATTGAATATATTTAATGGATTTTTTTTTGTATGCTAAATTTCTAAGCCAAAATTTAGTTATCTATTATTATTTTTAGCCGTTAAAATAGCTTGTAAAACCCCATATATGATTCCCTTGTACAAAACAATTTCTAAACATTGATATTTACTTTCTAAGCCCATATTTAGTTATCTATCATATCTTTTAACGTAAATTCTTAATTCTCTCAGACAGATCGGTGGAGGCCCCGCTAGCTAGATAGATTGCCCCTTTTTTTAAAGGGATCATTGTATATAAACATGACTTACTTAAGGATGATTTCTATTTCATGTAACAAATTAAATTTGCCTACTTTGAATTTTAAAATATTTTAATTCAAAGGTGATCAATTTGATCTTTAGTTTTAAAGAAATTGAGATAGGTGATTATAAAAAGAAAATTAAGATGTGTGATAGACTAGCAAGAGAAAGGAAAAAAGTATTAAAAGTAAATATAGGATAGGTAATAGTAAGAGAAAGTAGTAAAAGTGGTATTTTAAAAAGTGAAATGAAAATTTAAAAAATTGTTAAGTAAACAAGTTTTTTTTTTTTTTTTTTTTGAAAGTGACGAAAATATTTGAAAGTTTCATCCAGGAACTAGCTTTTCTATAATTTCTAAAGGCATTAATTTACATTTCTGTGAATACAACTTTAGTTGGTAACGTTTCTAATAAGACAAAATCAAATTAAATTGTTAATTGACAAGAGAGTATATAGATTTTAGAAAGAACATTAATTATAGATTGAATTGAAAGATATGTTGATATTAATATCATATAGAATTTGAAATTATACATTAATTGTATTATATAAAATAAATAAATGTTGATTTGGACCATGGAAGATAAAAAAAATTGAAGTCGCTCGTTGACTTGAAAGAATTACAAAAATCAAGTACGACCACCCTTTCTTTCCATTCACTCCATACCATACACACTCGATCTGTGATCTAAGAATTGAAACATCCATGGCTATTCTCACTGAAATACAAGATCAACAACAAGAAGCAGCAACAGAATATGATGTTTTTCTAAGTTTCATGGGTAAAGACACTCGTCTTGCGTTCATCGATCATCTATATCAGGCTTTAATCAATGAAAACATATGTACATTTCTTGATGAGGAAGAGGTTGAAACCGGGGAAGAGTTGAAACCGGAGCTTGAGAAAGCTATAAAAAGCTCTCGTGCTTCGTTAATTGTGTTGTCTGAGAACTACGCGTCTTCCACATGGTGCCTGGATGAGCTGGTCATGATCCTGGAGCAACGGAGGACGTCCAGCCATATTGTTCTTCCCATTTTCTTCCACGTGGAGCCGACGCATGTTAGGAAACAAGAAGGCAGTTTCCGAGATGCATTGACAATACACAAGGAAAGGATGGAAGCAGAAAAAGACCAGGAGAAGAAAAGTCAACGTGCTTGTAAATTGGATCTGTGGAAGAAAGCACTTACAGAAGTTGCTGGCTTGAAAGGAAAGGATGCAATTGGACGGTATGATTAATTTTATTTACCATGTATAGAACATTCGTCAAATATTGCGTGTTTAATTTGTTGTCGCTAATCGGTTGATTACAAAGAACATGAAGGTTTACTGAATTGGAATATTTACAAAGACTTAGCAAATCTATTACATGATTCTAATATATATAGACAGAACCATTGTGACTTTTCAACGAAAAGTCATGTCCGTTCGTTTTGTGACTGTTACTAATAGTCACACCTTTTCGACACACCTTTTCGGTTTTCGGTTGCTGAACCACCAAACCACCTAATCTTCCTATAATCTATTTATAGATTATAACATATATAGACAACGAACCATTGCGACTTTTCAAGAAAAAGTCATGCCTGTTCGTTTTGTGACTGTTACTAATAGTCACACCTTTTCGACAAACCTTTTCGGTTTTCGCTTGCTTAACTACCAAACCGCCTAATCTTCCTATAATCTATTTATAGTAATAATATTCAAGCGATGAACGAGATTAGGTTCACATGTTTCTTATAAGACAAATTAAATATATGTTAATCGTCATAATATAGCTTAGGCCACATGGCCACATTTCTGAGTGATCTCTGTTGGAATCAGATGAGTTTTCTTCTAATTTTTCAGTGGAGAGGTAGAGGAAGAATAATGGAATTTTCAGGGTAATTTTTCTTCGTGTATTACTTCTCTGCCAAAAACCTTTTTAAAACAAAACTACCACATGACTCATGACTTAGTCTTTGCATGAAAATAGGAACTAACAATCACATTGCTAACACTACTAGAAAAAAGGATACCGGCCAACATGGCCTTGATTTTCTGCCAACATAAATTAAAAACAAACTAATTAAAATAATTACTAAATTATATCCGGATTACATCATCATTTTCCTCCCTAATCCGGAATTTGTTACT
Source organism: Centrapalus pauciflorus (assembly GCA_020465985.1). Taxonomy (NCBI): domain Eukaryota; kingdom Viridiplantae; phylum Streptophyta; class Magnoliopsida; order Asterales; family Asteraceae; genus Centrapalus; species Centrapalus pauciflorus. The sequence goes on along the minus strand of JAANYP010004584.1, from coordinate 155,365 downwards.
GGCTTCACTCCCAGCAGGTCTTTCATTTCCTTGAACTTCACTTTCGCCATAGCCTTTGTGAATATGTCAGCTCTTTGTTCTGTACCACAGATGTGTGCAACTTTCACATTTCCTCTTTCCACACATTCACGTATAAAATGAAATCTGGTGTCAATGTGTTTGCTCCTTCCGTGAAACACCGGATTTTTCATTAAATCAAGAGCTGACTTGTTATCAACATACAAAGTTGTGGGCATCACTTCTTTTCCAGTTACTTCTTCAATTAGCCGACGAATCCAGATTGCCTGACATGTTGCTACAGATGCAGCCATGAATTCCGCCTCGCATGTCGACAAAGCAACACTTTTCTGCTTCTGCGAGGCCCATGTACTTCGCGTGTCACTTGGGTCTTTCGCAAAGTCACTGTCGGAGTACCCTGTCAGCAAGATATTTTCCCTTCCTCGTACGTAAACCAGACCATGATCTATTGTTCCTTGGACATATCTCAAAATGCCCTTCACAGCTTGTAAGTGCTTTATTGTCGGCTTCTCCAGGAATCGACTCACAACACCAACCGCAAAAGAAATGTCGGGACGTGTATGCGTCAAGTATCTTAGAGCTCCCACTATGCTTCTAAATTCAGTCGGATCAACAGCTTCCTCTTTCCCGTCTTTATTCAGCTCTAACTTGGGTTCTAATGGGCATTTCGAAGCAGACCGAGGTCACTCATCTCGAATTTCTCATTCATTTGCTTCTTAAATGTTTTCACCATGGCACCACAACTTCCAGTGACAATTAGATCGTCCACGTACACGCCGACAATTAGGATTTTTCCTCCTTTGTTTCGTGTGTAGACGGCATACTCTCGTGCACGTCTGTTGAAACCAATACTCTTCAAGTACTTATCCAAACATGCATTCCATGCCCTAGGTGCCTGACGTAGCCCATAGAGGGCCTTTGATAATTTATACACCTTATTTGGTTGGTCTCTTCTCACAAACCCCTCCGGTTGAGTTACGTAAACTTCCTCATTCAGACTTCCATTTAAGAAAGCTGATTTCACGTCAAGATGATGAACTAACCAACCATTCGTACTTGCAAGGGCTAATAAGATACGTACCGTTTCTATTCTCGCAACGGGTGCAAAGATTTCGTCAAAATCTATGCCTTGTTTCTGGACGTACCCTTTTGCCACCAATCGCGCCTTGTACTTGATCACTCTGCCTGTAGGATCTCGCTTGACTTTGAAGACCCACTTCAACCCAATTGGTTTACGGTTCGGCGGCAACTCCACCAAATCCCAAGTTCTGTTCTTTTCAATTGCAGCAAACTCCAACTTCATTGCTTCAATCCACTCACTCTTCGTGCTTGCCGCAGTGTACGTTGTTGGTTCTTCAATGTCGTGGACCAAGAATTGTAGTTCAGTCTCATCGTATAGATCCGACAGGAGTCTGGGTGCACCACCTCCTGTGGAACTTGAGGCAGTAGAGGAGGAGCCTGGTGAAGTATCTTGTGGGCTTGGGGTGTTTATCGAGCTTGTTTGCGAGCCTATTTGAGGTGAGAGTGGATCCATGTCAACAATACTTTCAGTGGTTGTCATATACTCTCCATGGTCATAATGATCAGGCCCAACTTCTAAATGATCAGGTGTGGTAGGTAACGAACCAACTTCCTCTTCCTCCACTTCATCTTGAAAGTACCCCTCAACAAAGAATGTCACACCTGGTGTGGGCTTGATCCTTGTTGCCTCTCCCCATGCCCATTTTCGTCTCTCTTCAAAGCTAACATCTCTACTAACATAGATCGAACCCGAGCTTGGGTCCAAAATTCTGTACGCCTTTGATCCCTTTTCGACTCCAATGTGAACAAGATTTCTGCTCCGATCCTGTAATTTAGTTAGATGTCCTATGGGAATCTTCATGTGAGCCACACAACCAAACACCCTCAAGTGTTCTATATTCGGCTTTCTTCCCGTCCACCTTTCATACGGAGTTGAATCCCCATTTGCTTTCGTCGTCATTCGATTCAAAACATACACGGCGTGTCTACCTGCTTCTCCCCACAGCACATCTGGTACCTTCATGTGTTTCAGACTGCTTCTTATCATCTCCAAAACCGTGCGATTTCGTCTCTCCACAACACCATTTTGTTGTGGAGAATATGGAGCTGTGAAATGTCGATTGATCCCCTTTTCCTTGCAGTACTTATCAAATTCTGTTGACATGAACTCCCCTCCACGATCGGTTCGGAAGGTTTTTAGCCTCTCTCCTGTCTCATTCTCAACCAGTGCTGTGAATACTTTAAAATTACTAAGTGCTTGGTCCTTGGTCTTCATGGGATAGAACCACATTATTCTAGTATAATCATCTACTAGCAACATGAAATACCTGTTCCCAGCCGGTGTAGGAGGTGTAATAGGCCCGCATAAATCTCCGTGTACGAGTTCAAAGCCGTTTCTTAGCTCTAAAATTTGCCTCTGCAGGGTATGGCTTCTTTGTCTGCTTCCCCACAAGACAGCCTTCACATAAACTTAATGGCTTTTGAATCATCGGCATCCCATTAACCAACCCTCTGTCTGCATGTACTTTAAAGCAGAGAAATTGACATGACCCAACCTCGCATGCCACAGCCACGTTGGTTCATGACTTTCTCCTAATAAACATTCTGCACCCACATCGGTTAGAGCAATTATATAGAGGCGATTTGAAGACCGTTGTACCTTCATCATAAGTTTCCCCGTTGCATCACGAACCCAAAGGTACTCTCCCTGCATCATGATTTTATCTCCTGTTTCTGCTAACTGACCCAAACTTATGATGTTACTACATAAGTCTGGTATATAATAGACTTCCCGAAGTACACGTTGTTCTCCGTTCTTGCATTGGAACACAATCGAGCCTTTTCCTTCTATCCCCACTTTGGACCCATCGCCAAACTTGACAGCGCCTCGAATAGCTTCGTTTAAATCCCGAAACTTGCCCCTGTCACCCGTCATATGATTACTGCCCGTTATCAAGGTACCAGATGTTCGTCTGCCGTACTCGCCGTCACTAGCTTTTAGTTTGGGGTTCATCTTCTCTTCATTTAATAATACTTCTTCGCACTCTTCGTTTACACCAATGGCTGATAGAAACAAAGCAGGTTCTGGATCAACATGTTCTTCGGTTAGATTGGCTTCAAGTCTCCTATCACGTCTTGGGTTCTTACATCCCGCTGCATAATGTCCAAATTCTTGGCAATTGTAGCATTGAACTTTACTCATGTCAATGCTATTTCTGTGTTGATTATGGTCTCTTTGCTGGTATTGGCTGCCTCTACCACGTCCTCCACGACCATAATTTGGGCTGCCACCTCTACCTCGACCTCTTCCTCGGCCACCAGAGCCACTTGCACCCCCTCTACTAAACTTGTGAACCGGTTTCGAGGCATCTTGCCCCTGGTTTCTTGATCTCTCGGTCCACTCCTGATGTGACAACAGGAGTTTCTTGTCATCAGTTTCATTAATCCCTCGAATTCTCTCTTCATGTGTCTTTAGACGTCCATTGACTTCTTCTACAGACATGACGTCCAGATCCGCAAATTGTTCGATAATAGAGGCTATTTGGAGAAACTTTGAAGGAACTGATCGTAGTAGCTTCTTCACCACGTACGCTTCTTCGACTTTATCTCCCAAGGCTCGAATATTACTAACAATATTGTTCACTTTCACAGCGAACTCATCAACCGTATCTGACTCCTTCATGCTTAGAACTTCAAATTCTGCTTTTAACGTCTGCACTTTTGCTGTCTTCACTCGATTTGCCCCTAAGAACATAACCTTGAGAGCCTCCCATGCTTCTTTGGCCGTTTGCTTCTCCGCTAACGACAATAACAGATCTTCGGGAATTCCTTGGTAAATAGCCGCCATTGCCAACTTATCTTTCTTGACTTCGACGACGGTATTCGGAGTTCTGGGTTCAACCGCTTCCCAGACACCTTGGGCTTGCATAAATACCTTCATTTTAATCGCCCAAGCGGCATAGTTGTTTCTCGAGAGCATAGGGTAGTGAAGCGTCACCAGCCCTTCCTTCTCATGCCTTTCATTCTTATCTCCCATATCTTCTTCTGCACGGTCAGATGGGTTTTCTTCTAATTTTTCAGTGGAGAGGCAGAGGAAGAATAATGGAATTTTCAGGGTAATTTTTCTTCGTGTATTACTTCTCTGCCAAAAACCTTTTTAAAACAAAACTACCACATGACTCATGACTTAGTCTTTGCATGAAAATAGGAACTAACAATCACATTGCTAACACTACTAGAAAAAAGGATACCGGCCAACATGGCCTTGATTTTCTGCCAACATAAATTAAAAACAAACTAATTAAAATAATTACTAAATTATATCCGGATTACATCATCAATCTCTTGTTATTTTCATTTGAATAAACTTAATGTCTTTCAGCCGAGAGACTTTGTTTATTGAAGAAATTGTTAAAGAAATCAGCAGTATATTGGGTGTACATTCACGGAGTAAAGTACCACACCTAATAGGGATGGACTATTCCATTTCTACTATCAGTTCATGGTTGACAGACAAATCCTCTAAAACTGCTGATATTCTCACAATTTGGGGAATGGCCGGGATTGGAAAGACGTCTTTGGCAGAATACATCTATAGATTGCACTGTCGTGAATTTGAAAGATGTAGCTTTCTTGAAGGAATAGAAAGAAAATGTGCTGATCAATCAAGTGCCTTGCTCGATTTGCAGAAACAGCTACTTGGAGACATTGTAAAGAAAAGTACAATAGAAGTACGTGATGGTAATGTGTGCACTGCTATGGTTGAAAAAGTGTTACTTAACAAGCAAACACTTGTCGTGCTTGATGGTATTGATAAATTTGAGCAGTTGGATGTATTGATAGGAACGAAAGGTTTCCATCCTGGAAGCAAGATCATAATCACAACCAAGGACGCATCTGTGACAGAAAAGTGTGGATTGTTCCGTACATTACGTGATGCCAAACATACAAAGCACTATATTTCTGGCTTAAAGTTTAATGAATCTCTAAAGCTTTTATGTCGGCATGCATTTGGAGGCGACATCCCCATGGATGGTTATGAAGAAGAGGCAGAAAAAGTGGCAAAGTATTGTGGAGGACATCCATTGGCTCTTAAAGTTTTGGGTAGTTCGCTAATCAATGAAGATGTTGAGACATGGAAGGATATCTTTGAAATGTTACAGACAAAAGAACTGCGTACTGATATACACAAGGTTCTGCGAATTAGCTTTGACTCTTTGCCCTCAGAAAACTGCAAAGAATTGTTCAAGCATATTGCTTTTTATTTTGTTGGAGAAGACAGAGAAGTCATAGAACCCATTTTAACGGATTGTGGTCTCCGCACATCATATGGGATCTCAAAGCTAATTGATAGATGTCTTCTCACGATTAGTTTTGATAACAAGCTGATGATGCATCAATTGGTTCAAGACATGGGAAGAGATCTAGTCTTTCAAGAATCACCTAAAAAGCCATGGAAGCGTAGTCGATTATTGAATCATGAGGAGTGCCTCAATATGTTGAAACAAGATAAGGTTATAGATAATATCATGAGTTTTTATTATTTTGTATCATTTATAAAACTATATATGTGATAGTTCTGTTTTTACTTGATTTGCTTTTTCAATTAGGGCACATCAAAAATTCAAGGTCTTGCCCTTGACATGAAAGTGTTAGAGCCGTTATGTGGATCAAGAAGTGTCAGAGACTATAAGTTTGAAGATAATATCCGCATGGAGTTTAGAGCAGTTCCATTGATCCACAGGGTCTATGAGTTTTTCTTCAGGATTTGGTATCTACTTGCTTGGTTTTTTCTAATGTGTTTACCATCGCGAAGCAAACAAATAGAATTGAGAACAAATGCTTTTGATAAGATGGACAAACTAAATCTTCTTCAACTCAATCATGTAAAGCTCAAGGGGTCATACAAGAGCTTTCCTAAAGGTTTAAGATGGTTGTGTATGCATGGATTTCAATTGCAATACATACCTTCAGAATTACCAATGGAGAACTTGGTTGCTCTTGACATGTCTTACAGTCATTTGAAACAGCTTTGGAAGAAGCCCAAGGTATGAAATTGATATCTCTTACTTGTTCTTTTTAGTCCATAATATCGTTGCAATAACGTGCATGCTTGATTAATTGATTTGCAACGTAACAGTTCCTTCGGTCACTGAAGATTCTTAATGTCAGTTACTCTAACCTTGTTAGAGTTGATGGCTTCTCTGGACTACCATCACTTGAGAGGTTGATTCTTGCAGGATGTGCAAGTTTGATTCAAGTTTGTGAATCAATTGGTGGATGTGATAGACTTGTTGTTCTTGATTTGAACCACTGCAAAAAGCTAAAACAGATTCCAAGAAGCATAGACAAATTAAAGAAGCTTAAAATTCTATCAGCTGACTGCTGCATTGGTGAGACAAAGGATAGCATTCGATCAAAATCAAATGCCTCTTTATCTTCCGTTACTCGGTGTGTACCAAGTAGCCCAACCTCTTTTATGCTTTCATTGCCAGCATCATTAGTAAAGTTGGTCCTTGCAAATAATAATTTATTTAACGAATCATTTCCTGTGGACTTGAGTGGCATGCCAATGTTGACAATTTTAAGTTTAAATGGAAACCCAATTTATTCCTTGCCTGATTGTGTGAGAAGCCTTAGAAAGCTTAAGATACTCAGTGTGGAAAGATGTTCTATGTTGAAGTCAATATTGTGCCCTCCAAGTTTAAATTATTTGTTTACGGAATTCTGCTTGTCACTTGAGAAAATAACATTTCATAACGAAATGTCAAGACCACCATACATCAGGTATGAGGGTGCAAAATCCTTGAATATGATTGAGGGAATAATAATATTCCAAGATTTAGCACAAGCTGATGAAGAGATATTAAGTGCTTTGGGATGGACGATGCTAGAGTATGCAAAAGACCAAATCGTCCGGATTGAAGTTTCACCAATACATGTTGATCCTATGAGGCTTCCAGTCCAGGTACTATATCTTTCACAAAAAAAAAAAAAACATATATACACTAATATACATAAATTCATATATTTTATCTTGTACTTGCAGATGTGTTATGAATTTGGAATATTCAGCACATATTTTGTAGGTAAGGAAGTTCCAAATTGGCTAGCTCATAGAAGCAACGGTTCATCAATATTCTTTACCATACCATCGTCTCCGATGAATAAAAGTATCCACGGATTAAATATATGCTTTGTACATAAATCTCTAGAAATACAGGTGCATAGTACTTTATTGATAAAAATATGGAATAAGACCAAAAACCACACCTGGATATATCATAGACCTCGATCTGTTATTCTAGAAGCTGGAGAATATATAGTATGGTTAAGCCATTGGATGCTTGGGAACAACGAGCTTGAAGATGGTGATGAAGTTCTTGTTACCATTTTTGAGGCTGAGGAATACGTTGGTTTAATAGTAAAAGAATGTGGGATTAACCTGATGTACAATGATAGAGATATGGAAGAAGATCCTTTGGGTTATTACAAGTTATGGAGACATAGAATTGGTGGAAATCTCTCTGATTTTCAATTAACATCTGGAGATTACATGCTGCTCCATCAGCGTTTTATAACTCTCCAGTGTGGAAATGAAGCTGGATATGAATTGATGCAAGTATATCAACAATATCCTGTAGTCTATAAATTTATTGGATACATTCCCCAATATAAAGGTAAGGTCAAATATTTCCAATTTTCCATGTTTCAAATTTCTTTTATGCAAATATATTAATAAGTTTCTTCTTGTTTTAATTGCAGATCTAGATGAACTTGAAATCAAAGTAAAGACGCACCAATATTTCTTTGGTTAGTATAAAAACAAAAATGATAAAGGAGAAGAGACAACAATGTAAGTGGTAATTCAGTACGTAAAGCTTTTTCATAATATATATAATTTTTTGTTCTCATTTGAATATTTGTCCCAAAAAGAATTGGTTGATGTGTTATCAATTTATATTCACCATAGGCCCTTTAAAATAATCAATAATCAAGAATACGTTTTTCATTTGCCAATTGAAAGGATATATTTTTAGTTGATATTTAAAGGTTATCAAGATTTTCCTGAGATCAAATGAATTAATTCATGTAATTTTAACTAGACGGGTCACGCGGCGGGGGTTCAAAAAATTCTGAAATCGAAAAACCAATATGAAAAACCAAAAAACCGTTCCGATTTTGAGGTTAACCGAACCGGGATTTTTTATTATTTTCGGTTTTGTTAACGGAACCGAAAAAAAACCTTCGGTTTCAGTTTCAGTTTAGGTTCACGATTTTGGTGACGGACGGTTAAATGAAAAACCGGGAAAAAATTAATTTTATATACTTTAACTTTTAGGCCTATAAATATTAACATTTATCCCAACAATAATTTAAAATTTTAACTTATTTGTTACTTTACATTAATTGTTAAATCCAAAGCAACAAAAGACTGAACTAGAACAATTTAATTTAGAAAGATTATAAACTAGTTTTCTTGTTTCTATTAGATTTTTAAAGATAATGTTTACTCTTTTAAAATATTTTATAGATAATTTGTAGTTTTATTCCTTAATTGATTTTATTATGTTGGAATCCTGAAGTTTTTAGAAACTATTTGTTAGAGGTTTTTAATTTGAAACTTAATTTATTTAATAAAAAGTGGTTAATTGGGTCGGTTAATCGGGTTTTTCGGTTTAGGTTAGGTTTACGAAATCCTCGAACATGTATCTCCATCTTCGATTAACCATCTCAAATGCAATTTCGGTTCGATTAACCATTCATGAACAGCCCTATAAGGGACGGGGAGTGGTGCATGCTCGTATAATTAATTAAGGTTATACCAATTAATACACATGGAAAAGATGAAAATTCCACTTGAGGTATTCTGTTTGTCACAAATACAACATACACTAATTAATATGCATAAATCCATACTAATTAATCTTGGAATGTTTGGCATAGAGTTTGAAGGGAAACGCTTTATAAATTGGTTAGTTCATAGCTAGAGCCAATTAATGGTCGTCGATGTCCTTTTTCATGCACCGTATATCATCCCTAATGGATAAAAGTATCCAAGGATACTTGCTTTATGCATACAACATACATCTCAAGGTAGACAAAGTAATGGTGCTAATTTTCGACAAGAACCCACGAAAAAGCAATACGAACCTGACTTGAACCTGAAGCGGGTTGATAATGGATGGGCACAAAAAAAAAAAAAAAATTGGGTCGGGTACGTAAGAAATCGTGGATGATAACTAGATGGAACGAACTTGGAGTCTTAGATGATCTTCGTGATCATGTTTATACACTTTCTTTGTAACAATTATTTGCCCTCAATGGATGTCAATTATTGTTAAGGGACAATCACAAGAAAATGCAATAATCCTGATAAGTCGTTTGTGTGTGTGTGTCTATATATATATATATATATATATATATATATATATATATATATATATATATATATATATATATATATATATATATATATATATATATATATATATATATATATATATATATATATATATATATATATATAGGTTAACTACCCATTCAACCGACTAAAACGGTTGAAACCGTCATTATCTTAACAATGGTCTTACTTTAAGAGCACCCCCCTAGGCTAACAAGCTTCACAATGCTAAAGTTACATTAACAGCAATAACAGCACTCCTTAACAACATCAAAGCTGTTAAGATAGCAATATCCAAGCTTGTTACGATAAGCGCAAGCTTTTAAGATAGGCCATAACTAGGTTGTTAAGATAAGCATAACAAGGATGTTAAGATAGCAATTTCAATGTTGTTAAGCAAAGCAATTTTATTTTAAGATAGGCCACCGCCAGGGCTCCGTCGTAGGACCCCGCAAGGGGAGCAGCCCCCTTGACCCTTGCTATAACACCTGGGTCTTGACGTTGACCAAACTTATAAGAGTGTGCACTCCGCACCTCCTAACTCATTCTAGTTTCAACCAAAGTCATCTAACTTGGTCAAGAAAATTACACTAAAATAACAACAGGGTAAGGGTCATCCCAATCCCAAGTTACCCGATTGACTCATATAAATTTTTCAAAAAATAAGTAAAAAGAAAAAATCGAATTTAAAAATATTAATTATTTTGGAAAATTAATATTAATTTATTTATTTTAGTCCAACTTCATTATTAAATTGGTATTTGAGTTTTGTAATTTCAATCTATGTATATGAAAATTCAAATTGGAGAAACCGAAAACATGCCTTAATAATTGAATAATGAAGCCAATAACCAAAAATCTAACTTAAAAACAAATATTTAATTTGAAACCCCAAAAGAAAACAAAAAGCTAAATGGATTGACTTGTGGGTCGACACGAACCGACACAATAAAAGTTGACGCGACTCGGACCCGACACGAAAATAAATGAGTTAAAATTGGTTTGAAACAATGTTAACATGAACACGATAACGTGAAACACAACCTGATTGCCAAGTGTAAGACAAATGTGAAAGATCATTCACAACCGGGTATGCTGAAATCTCATGAGTACGCTCATAAACCTGATTCTATTGGGGGGGGGGGGGGGAGGGTTGTGTGTGTGTGTAGGGAAGGGTTCAAAGGAGAACTATAATGCATCAAATACCAGAATACCACTTAGTCATTGGATCAGATGATGCATCACACAAAAATCATGATGCCATCACGCGCAAATCTGATGCACGCTATGCATCACGCGAGAATTATCATGCATTTGTGGTTCACCCTTGATTTTCTAATGCATTATGGTTATCCATTGAATCTCACTATAATATATATATATATATATATATATATATATATATATATATATATATATATATATATATATATATATATATTTGTATGTATGCATATGTATGTGTGTACATATACATACATACATACATATATACAGAGGGGGGTTAAATGGAAAACCAACATGCATCGGAAAACATTGGAAACCTCTATGTACCACCACAAATTCATCACAATTCCTGCGTGACGCATCAAATTCCTGCGTGATGCATCGACTTTTGACGTGATGAATCCCCTGATCCAATGGCTGTAAAGTATTCCATTATTTCATTGAACCCACCTATATATATATATATATATATATATATATATATATATATATATATATATATATATATATATATATATATATATATATATATATATATATATATATATATATATATATATATAATATGGTTCGTGTGAGAACCTAAAAAATGTAGAGTACCGTGAGTACTCGTGAACACACGGGTTTTCGGATGTGAACTTGCTCCGAAAAAAAGTTTTTTTTTCGAATTTTTTTTCATATTCATTTAGATACAAATAAAATAAGGCTATTCGTTAAAAAAAATTATATACATTCACACTTTCTAGCATCTTAAAATTCATGTGAACGTGAAAAAATTCATATGAAAATCTTAGTTGTGAACACACGTTCACAAAATTAATTACAGATCATGTGAACACACACGTTTCACATAGTTCTAGTGTGTGTTTATGTGTGATTTTTTGCAAGTAGTCTTGTATTATTAATTTAAACATGATTATAAAAAAAAATTTCAAAACAATTGATTTTAAGCGAGGTACCTACGGTACTCCGCAAAAATAGTGGTCCTCATTTGAACCCAAATCTATATATATATATATATATATATATATATATATATATATATATATATATATATATATATATATATATATATATATATATATATATATATAACTTAGGTTCTAGAAAAGTACCACCCGAAGGTACTGCTCTTAAAAAAATTTTCGTTTATTTTTTTTCACAATCTTGTTTAAATTTTCTAAACATATGATATATGAATTTCAGAAACATTCAACAAATTTATGTCCTTAAAAAATTTGTGATCATATATAATTCTGTGAATGCTCGTCCAACTGCATGATCGTTCACATCATTTTTTTAACCATTCACATAACTTATTTTTGCATGATCGTTCACATCATTTTTTTAACCATTCACATAACTTATTTTTTCAATCTTAATGTATAAAACTATGATTTTTTATAAAAAGTCTTATAATCATGATTTATACATGTTTATATGAATTATCATTCACAATAGGGTACGCTTAATTATTTAGGCTACGTTAATGAACTCGATTTATATATTGGATTCCGATAACAAATGTTCTCACCGTTAGAACACCCTAAAATGCACAAATTAATATAAAAAAATTCACAAATATGATAAAAAAAAAATTCAAAAATTTCATGTCGAAAAATATGTGCATTTTCTATATAAATCTAATATGAAAAAAGTTCTCAAATTTCATGTAAAAAATATTTGTGCAATTTCTATGTTAATTTACGCATTTAGGGGTTATTATCGGAACTCAACCCTATATATATAAAAGATATAGTTTCTGTGACAAATTATATTGGTGATTAGTGTGAGAAATGTTGAATCATAGAATAAATATGTTGAATCAGTGTGTTATTATAACACGTGATTCAACAAAAATGTTGAATCAATGTGTTATTACGTGATTCAACAAAAATGTTGAATCAAAGATATAATGATCATTTTGTCATACTATATATTTATTTCATTACCATGAGCCGTTATATGAGACCTCTTTCCCCGGCATGCATATTTGTTATGATCCCGTGTTTGTGTGGCTGCATGTATTTATGTGATATGTTGTAAGTTGGGCAAGCCGCATGCTTTATTTTGTACACGTGTTAACCAAGCGAGTCATACGTCGTATACTTTACACCGGGGGAGTTAGATATCATATCCGATCATGTACGCTAAACCAAGCAAGTCGTAATGTTACACATGTTGAATCTGTACCTAATACATGTGCCATTCATGTTACATATGTTTGTTTGTGCTTTTAAATCTAATACTCTCTAAACGACAGTTTATCTCGGTTTTGGGGATAATTAATGTTTTCAAGTGAAACTGATAAAGTTAGGGCACATGTAGCACTAGAGAGCCTGATAGATCCTTGGATTTTGGTATCAGTGACTTTCGCAACTTCGATAACTCGGATTTGTATTTGGGATGGGTAGAACCATGCATAGACATTCGATATGGCTGTAATAATTTACTTCGAGCGTACTTTGATGATTGGATTAGTGATTAGTCCTATTGAATTAGTACGAGTGTTTCACAACTATAGTACGATAAATGCTCGGATCAGATAAAAAGAATAACGAGCATTAGTACGAACTTCGATGAGTAATGAGACATCCTCATGTATTAACGATATAATTGATAACACCAGGATGAATACACAACCCAATGATTAATCATCAAATTTAAAATTGATAACTTAATACAGATTTATGCAGTTCCATAATAAAGCAAGAAATGTATGTGTCTACAGTGATATTGTCTAACTATTACAACATCTTGAATTTGTTTTAGAAACATGAAATCTCAGCCTCAAAGCTATATCGTCCATGTACCAAAATAGCTTCTAAGGTAACAGAGATATGAAAAGATATGCCTAGGAGGAAGGTACAGCTACACCTTTGCATTTGCCTGAAAACATTGAGAGTCAACAGGTAAGCTAAAGCTTAGTGAGATAACAGATTATATATTCAACAAATATTTCTTTACAAACTTAGTGTGAAAACGGGCAGTGCAAGCCCTAGTACAATTGAAGGGGTTTGGCAGTTCAAAATGCTGATCGTGGATGTGCCGAACCTGACTAGGAAAGCGAATGAGATGATCAGTCTCCGACAGTGGCCTGCTGTCAGCCCCAATCCATGTCGCATCAGATTGTGAAATAATAATCATGCAGTGCAAGCATGTTATATGAGATGCACTTTCAATTCAACGCTAGCCACATGTTTGTCACATGTCAAGTACGAGTGTGCATCATAACAATGAATCATATGTGAGTGCCAATTGATGTATATTGAACAATGTGAACATGTCATTGAAAAGTAGATGAATGCAAAGACAATAAATGTTCGAATAATAATCTATTACTCACAGTGGGTTGTACAGTGATAATTGTCTTTGAATCAATATGTGTTTGTCAACACCACAAAGATCCTGTTATGTCAGTGTAATAATGTATCATTGTTAGTTTCTGCTCAAAATCTGAATTTTGAAACTTAAGTTGAAATGGTCCGAATTTCGATCACAACCGAATTCGGATGCACCCAAAATTCGGGTGGTCCGAAACCCAACACTTGGTAACATTTTGAGTAGTAATCCATCTGAAATTCGGATGACACATTGGTCCGAAATTCGGATCTGACATTCGTGTCTATGACTTGTGAAATTTTGAAGTTTCCATCCGAATTGCCTATGGTCCGAAGTAGGCATGATCCGAAATTCATATGATCCGAATTTCGGATCATCCGAGATGTGTTCATACTTATATTATTTCTAACATTTTCCATAATTGACTTTTGGTAATTTATGTTTGTTTTGTGACTAAAAACTATTAATATGAACTTATTTGTACTCTTTTAACAACTTATAACTTAAAACATAACTTGAATAAACCAAAATCAGTCCATTTTTCTTCATGTCGAAGAACACACACTTAATTCCCGAAATTATACTTAAAACTTGAATCTGAATCTGAAATTTGGCATATAGCATCTCGAGTACTCGATTTAAACAAATCCATACAAACATTCAACATGCATTAACATCTACTAACACAATCTTTGATTCGGTTCTTCATAAAAACCGAACATAAAACCCATAATTTCGAAGTTTTTGAGTAAATCTTACCTCAAATTGATGTTTGTAGTTGTTATAGTTCCTTAATTGCGACTTGTATTCAGATTTTCAGCACTTGATTTCCAATATATCGTGTTCTTGGTGATGAAGCCGTGAGGTAGAGAGAGAGAGGAAGAGGCTACGGTTGGTTTAGAGAGAGTGTGTGTGAATTGCCAAATTGAGTAATATCCTCCTTTTTATTGGTTATTTTGCATTATTTGCAATTTACAGCCCTTAACTTTGTATTTTCTTATTTGCATCATTTTAATATCGGGGTCGGTTTCTCATTGTTATTCTTGCTCAGAAAACAACAATGATAAATTTTCATTATCATTGTCACTTTTAAAATATTTCGATCGATAATTGTTGCATATTCTACCGATGTCGGTTCCTTATTGTTTGCTTGCTGATCTTACGCGGATTTGGCTATTAAAATCAAAAAAAGAAGAAAGCCTAAGTCATACCAAATACCACTGACAGTGAACCAGCTGTAGTTAGTATAGCTTGAAGCTGACCTCGGGGATTATCGAACTCAGGAAACGACAATAACGATCGAGATACCGATACTAGGATTATCACTAATATCTAACCATTGATAAGGGATGATGATGATTGATCGGGTTATAATTTATCATATTTATTAAACGCAAAAGACTTGTTTTTAGTAAGAAAGTGTCATAGAATGTGCTACTATTGAATAAATTATGTGCTTGTGTAGGTAAATAAAATCCGGTCTAAAATGGCGTAAAAAGGACAAAAATTCAGAGCCAGGCGCAGAGAGGGGCGCATGCTGCCGGGGGGCGCAGGCCTGCGCCTACGGCTGCGCCCAGCCCATTAAAATAATAGACGGCCGTTTTTAGGGTTTTTCCAGCTTTTCCTATAAATACAAAGTCATAGTTCAGAGAAAATCATCGTTTTTTGGAGAGGAAAGCTAAGGAAAAGGACCCTATTTGAGCGAACACACGTACGAAGAGCACACGAGTCAAGCTACGATGATGGACACACAACTCTTGAGCATTGCATCAACAATGTCCGGCTAGTCTCATCATAATCATTCTCGGAGGAAGCATATCGCTAAGTTTTATTTTATGAACGATTACTTTAAGTTTGCATGGTTTTATTATTTATATTTAGATTGTAAACGAATGATTATTATTTGTTTGTCGCGTTTCGCAAGATAGTTCGTTGACATTTTATTATTCGTGCCGAGTTAATTGTTTAATTAAGACGAGTAATCAAACGTGTATGCCCAAGATCACGTAACGATTCTAATAATAATTATAACAAAGATTATGTCTATGTAATCTTCATATCGTTTTTATAAATTAAATGCAAAGCGAGGTGTGGAATCCGGGAATGATTATCTTCGTACTTTATTCAATCAAACAATTTCATTAAGTTTTCTTTTTACAAATTTCGTAAGTAATTAGTTTTATAAATCAAGCAATCACTTTTTACAAACCAATCAATCTCTTAAAATTAATTATTTTACAACGCTAGTCGCTCAAATACGTGTAATTAACCTCTCGCTCTCTGTGGATACGATCCCTACTTACCCTAGCTTCTAAGGTATTTAGTGGTATTTTTGACGGGTTAACGACACTCGCATCAATGATTATAACCCTAAATACTTAAAACTATACTAACAGATTACGAAAATTTATTAACCTTAACGCTAAAACAGAATAATATCATATATATATATTAAAAGCAACACTACGTCTTTTAGGATTAATGGAGTAAAATTGTGTACACACACTTAAGATGTTTTTGGTCAAAGAAAATTAAGTTGGAATTAAATCCAACCGTTTTAAATCTTTTAAGCTTAAGAGTTTGAAACTTTGATGTAAAACCGATTCATGGACATATTTATTAATTTCAGAAAATCAAGTATGGAGTTCTCCGGTATTCCCCAATTTCTTAAAATCAACAATAAATGTCTTTTACGATTAATTAAGTCAACTAAATCTAGCTTTTAGAGATTAAAACTGTCTACACGTCAATCGCTCGAAAATAACTTTAAATATTAAATTTAGCCGCATAAACATCAATCAGGTCTAAGGAAATCAAAGATTAAATTAATCCTATAATCACAATACTGCTAAGAACTAATTTGCATACAATGATTTCACAATTTATTAATTAGTCACTATCTCATAATCACAATAATGCTAGAAATGGCAACCAATTAATAAATCACTTAAATTTGATTAAGTTTATAAAAATCAGCCTTTATAATCAATAATCATGATCACAATATTGCTAGAATATCAACTATAATTCTGATTTTACGCATATTAATCGTATGAATCAAGAATACATCAATGAATCAAACACTTTTCAACCAAAACCATCAAATACTCCACTAATCCATGTAAAAACGTAACCAAGCAAGTGCTTGGCTAAACTACTCGCTAATCATGTTAAAAACAATAAAATAAACAAGATCTATACTAATCATAATAATTTTAGAAAGTAAATTCGGAAAGAATGTACCAAAAACCAGATGAAAAACGAGAAAACTCGCAACCGAATGCTTTGATCCACTCTAATAGCCGAATGCTTCACTAAACTAACCTAAACTAAGCTAAAAATCAAAAACTATCAAACACCTACTAATTGCACTCTAATCTATGTGAAAAAGTTCGTCTAAAAATTGCATAAAAAAACGAAACGGCTGCTGTCCTTTTATATTTTCTCGGGATCGCGGCCGCGCTGAGGCCATCGCGGGCGTGATAAGAGCATGGGCGAGATCCACCGATCGCAGGTCAGCGCGGTCGCGATGATGTGGTCGCGGCCGCGATCAAGTCAGTTCGGTCAAAGTCAACAGGATTCCAAGGGAGATCGGCTCAGCCCGTAAATTTGACGCTTAAGCTCCATAATCCATTCTTTTCCACTTCAGGCAACCCTCGAACTGCAAAACACAAAAATAGACAAATCAGAGTCGTATTTAAACAATTCGAGGCAAAAATAACCCAAATCCAAGGCAAAATATGACTGAAAAATATGTACAAAATATGTCATAACATTTGCTCAAAAGACAACAATGAGGAATTCTCCTCATCATTTCTCATATTTAAAATTGTGAATGAAATTTGCTTAAATTGATATGATAATTCAATTAATACCTTAGAGTCTTAAATTGTCAATTACAAGTGATTAAAAAGTAAGATGTTACAATTAATAACTCTAATTAGAAACTCAAATCAACAATCCTATGTTAGACTTTATGTGTTCTCAACCAACGGTAAACAAACCCAATACGTCGTTTTTCCATGGCTGTGCAGACGTGGCCGAAAATCGATAAATGAAATGGCAAACCTAATAGAGAATGAGTGCAACAAACCAAAAACTCAACAATCATGGATCTTTTGGGGCTATGATACCATGAAGAAATATGGATAGAAACATCTTGGATTTAATATTAATACTGAAAGACTTGTAACACAAAGAGACACATATATTAAGATAAACCTAAACTAGAAAATAGGAAATAATAAATAAGGTAACTATAAATTAACAAGCCTAGCTAATATATCGACAGACTAAATGATCGATCAATTAATATATAATTTATGAAATTTAAGGTACAATTTTTTTTTTTTTTACAGCAAGTAAAAAACTTTATTAAACTAGTAGGAAGCTATAGCAATGAGAAAAAGAAAAAACAAAAGCAAATTTAACATCTTCATTGATATGATGACAAGTGCATCCCTCAGTTAATTTTAAGTACGTCAATTAATATTTTAAGATACACTTAAAAGTTAATTTATTTTTAGATGTGCCAAACATATATACATTGTATCACGGGTGACAAAGACAATTATGATAATAACTCAAAATAATTTTTAATGGTATAACTAAAATTTATATTTAATATCAATTACAATTCTTTATAAGCCAAACAAATCTTTGGTCTAGTATCATATTTCTCAAGTGCAAATGCAGGCTTCGTTGGATCTAAAAGCTAGGCGAGATCGAGATTTGTGAAATGTCTCGATTTCAATAACTACGTTGACACGTACCTCATATAGCGGATTGTTTGCGCACAATCCGGGCTTGAGAAAGGGTGGCGAGAGTCCAAAGGGAGTTTTCAGCGACCAGCAGAATATTATAACAAGTTGTAGTATGTAGCAAACATTAAAATTCACATTAAGCATGTTCACACAAATTTTTTCACATTCACATGACTTTTAAGATACTAGAAAATGTGAATGTATGTACTTTTTTTTTGCAAATAGCCTTATATTATATGTATCTAAATTATTATAATAAAAAAAAAAAAACTTTTTCAGAGCATGTTCACATCCGAAACCCGTGTGTTCACAGGTATTCATTTTTTAGGTACTCACATGAACCATATTCTATATATATATATATACATATATATATATATATATATATATATATATATATATATATATATATATATATATATATATATATATATATGGGGAGGTTCAATGGAAAACAACATGCATCGGAAAACTTTGGAAAACCTCCATGCACCACCACAAATGCATCACAATTTCCCCGTGATGCACCAAATTCCCCGCGTGATGAATCCCACGTGATGCATCGACTTTCTGCGTAATGCATCACCTGATCCAATGGCTATAAAGTGGTTCCCGGGTATTCCGATGCATATAGGTTTTCCATTGAACTCATCCCTATATATATATATATATATATATATATATATATATATATATATATATATATATATATAAAACGAAGGGAATAATGTATATTAACAGAGAAAATATACATATGTAACTTAACTATTGACTAAAAGAGATGACAAAATAAGGGTCTGGCCGGCCGGCAGGTGTTGTCATTTTTTTTCTCCAAGCAACTATCATGACTAAAAGAGATGATCAAATTCTAATACATATTTTTGAATTAAATAGTTATACAAGGATGAGCATTTTGACCAAAAAAACTGACTAGGACCAAAAAAACCTGAAAACCGGCCGCCCGGACCAAATCGTTATTAATGAAATTGGTCCGGTTTCCGTTTCTTTACAATCACTATTTTCGGTTTTCGGTTTTCCAGGTTCGGTCCACCGGTTTTCGGTTTATAACCCGGCCCAAACCAGAATTTAAACTTTATATTATCAATTTTAAAGATTATGTTATATTGTTATTTTTTTTAGTTCATAAAGAAACAAAATTTCTAAATATTATTTCTAAATCATATAAAAAATATATGTAATAGCTATTGAGCTATTTCATAAATATATAATTATGTAATAGTCTTTTTAACGATGTAAGTTTTTTTTTATAATACTATAGAGATAAAATATACAGAACTTAATATAAGCAAGGTCTTTTTTGATCTTTTATTTTATTCGATGAAAATGTGATACTTGATAATTTCACAAAGAGTAAGAGTTGAGGAAGAAAGATAAACAAAACATTAAAACATTTATAAAACTTGTAAGGCCGGTTCCAACCGGTCCGAGAACCGAAAAACCAAACCGGACCAAACCCGTATTACAAACATTGGGCCGGTTTTCGGTTTTCTTATTTTCATAATTTCGGTTTTCGGTTTTTTTTTTGTCAGGACCTGTTTGGTCCAAATGCTCATCCCTAGTTATATACTTTCAGGTTTGGTCTGTTTTAGGTATTATAGTAATTTTGGTATCTTAACACATAAAAATGTGGCGTGACAAATTATTTCTATATCTTAACACATAAAAATGTGAACAAATTGGTTAAACTTCATATTTAAAAGCATGGACAAATTGTCCCAATTTCACATTTTTAAGTGTGAAAATTTTGACTAAAATTTATAGAGTTCAAAATCTCCACGCTTTTAAGTGTGATCTTTTTTACAATTTTCAAATTACTATTTTTACACATATAAATCCGTGAACATTATTCTTTAATTTATACATTTATAATTGCGAAGTTCTACAATTTAGTACTTTACACATTTATAAGTGTGATCAAGATTATATATTTTTACGCGCTTTCACATTCCGTGGAGATTTAGCAGTTTTTTTGTAGTGTGTCGATCATCTGTATCATGCTTTGATCAATGAAAACATATCTACGTTCCTTGATGAGGAAGTTGAAACCGGAGGAGAACTAAAACCAGAGCTTGAGAGAGCTATAAAAACCTCGCGTGCTTCAGTAATTGTCTTGTCCAAGAATTTCGCGTCTTCCACATGGTGCCTGGAAGAGATTGTAATTAATGATCCACGAGCAACAAAGGATCTCTAACCACATTGTTCTTCCCATTTTCTATCACATAGAACCAACCCATGTCAGGAAGCAACAAAGCAGTTTTGGAGAGGCGATGACTATACACAGGCAGAAGATGGATGCAGAAAAAGACCAGGAGAAGAAGAGTCAACACTTACGTAAGTTGAAGCTGTGGACGAAAGCACTTGCTGAAGTTTCAAATTTGAAAGGAAAGGATGCAAATGGCCGGTATAATTAATATTCTTGTTATTTCTGCAAACTATTAATGATGTAGATGTTGTTGGTGATTTACCACCAATATTATTTAAGTGTAATGGGATGAACTTGTTTGACCAAAATAATCTTATTACATAATGTACAAGTTGGGTTGGTGCGGAGTGCACACTTGTCCAATATTGTTTAAGATTAATTACCGGGGGTTCGGAGGCAGCGCCCCCGATAGCGGGGTTCCAGGGGCTCTGCCCCTGGCTGGATGAATCTGAAATTGGACCCGAATTCGGATGATCCGAATTGGACCCTAATTTCGGTTAAATTCGAATTATGGTTAATTTTGGCGGTTAAATTGGCGGTTACCCGCCAAATAATTACCCGCCTTTTTGGTCATTGTTTGGTACACGAAAAATCAGGAATTCTTTGTTCGTTATTTCTCTGAGTTTTATCCGATTGGGATTTCGATCGTACCGTCGAAATACTTCAATCTGAAAGTGTATCACGACTCTCAGATTATCCTAGTATTTTTGCAACCCGTATTTTCTACAGATGCATGATAACAGTGATCATACAGTACTCTTTCTTACATATATATAAATCTTCGTTTGGTCTCTTGTTGTTTTCATTTGAATCAATTTTCAGCCGTGAGACGGTATTTATTGAAGAAATTGTAAAGGAAATCAAGCGTAGACTGGATCTACACTTGCAGAGTAAAAAACCAGACTTAATAGGGATGGATTCGTCGATTCATACAATCACTTCTTGGTTGAAAGAAAAATTCTCAAAGAAAAGGAAATCAACTGTAGATCAGGTATATACTGGAAGTGTTCTCACAATTTGGGGAATGGCAGGGATTGGAAAGAAGTATTTGGCAGAATATATCTTTAAGTCTAACTACCATGAATTTGAAAGAAGCAGCTTTGTTGATGGAATAGAAAGAAGATGTGCAGAACAATCTACTGCACTGTGTGATTTACAGAAACAATTACTGGGGGACATTCTGAAAAAGGGTACAATAGAAGTACGTGATACTAAAATGGGCACTTCTATGCTTGAGAAAGCATTACTCGAGAAACAAACGCTTGTGGTTCTTGATGGTATTGATAATTTTGAGCAGGTGGATGTATTGATTGGAAAAAAATGTCTCCATCCAGGAAGCAAAAATATAATTACTACCAAAGACCGGTCACTAACTAAAAAGTGTGGACTCTTCCGCACAACATTTCCTCCCAAACACAACGAGCATGAACTTTGTGGCTTAAGTGATAGAGAATCTCTAAGACTTTTATGTCGGCATGCATTTGGAGGTGATATTCCCAAGGAAGGTTATGAAGAAGAGGCAACAAGAGTGGCAAAGTATTGTGGCGGACATCCATTGGCCCTTAAAGTTTTGGGTAATTCTCTAATCAACGAAGCTGTTGACATATGGAAAAATATATTTGAAAATTTAAACACACAAGAATGTCATCTTGGCATACACAAGGCTCTACGCATTAGTTTTGACACTATGCCAACGGAAAATAGCAAAGAACTGTTCAAGCATATTCACTACAAGGAAAAGAAGAAAATGCGACGGAGACCTTTTGCGGCGACATATGTCGTCGCAAATTCCCCACTAAAAGACAAAAAAAAATGTGCTTTTTGACTAAAATTGGTCAAAACTCGGGGAAGGCCTTTTGCGGCGACATTGTCGTCGCAAAAAGGTTGAACAGATCAAATTTTTATTTTTTTTGGAACGAAAATAGGGTTTTGCGCGGTGAAAAAGCCGCGTTTTTTTTGGGGAATCCGCGGCGACAGCTTTGGTTGTATAGATTTGATATGCATAGACTTGATATGTATTCTTGATAATTTGTATAGACTTGATATGCATAAATGATGGTTGTTTTATACAATTACATATAGTTGGTAAGATACTTGATAATTTGGTAATATATAGACTTGATATGTATATATATAGTTAGTAAGTTGGTATGTATTCTTTAGCGATGACATATAGAGTTATTGTAATATTAGTTGGTAATTTATACACGTTAATATTTGATATATATGTTTTTATTTACATATATATTAAATGTGTTACAGTACGACCTACGACGGGTCAATTTCCTAGTATCATCGACCAGTTTGGTGATATGCATCGTCGGAACAACGTTTTCGCCAATGACATTGCCGCACGACAATATGTAAGTAATTGTTTTGCTTAAATGCATGAAATTGTATATAAATATTTTCTTTTAGTGTTTATTATGAAATATATATAATATCGAAATTTTTTTGTAATTATACAGCATGAGATGGAGCAGCTTCGGAATAGTCAAGCCGGAAGTTCGAATCCGATGACCGAAGAACAGATATTGTCTCAAGTGTTGGGAGAACGCCGAGATCATAATCGAGGAATTGGGAGAAAGTTACCAGGAAGTTTTTCGAGTTCAAAGTCTCAATCACAACCGGAAACGTATTCAAAAGCCGAAGTTGATAAACTAGTTGCTCGACAAACAAAAAAGCAACAAAAACTAATGGCTCGACAAGAACTTTTATACAATGCGTTAAGAGCCGCGAATATAGACGTTCCTGGTTATGACGAAGACTCGGAAGATGACGAAAACGAGGAAAACGACGAAGACGAAGATGATTATTAGTTTATATTATGTAATGTTTTTTTAATTGTAAATGCTTATTTGATAACTTTTGTAACTATTGTTGGTTTGAAATATATTATATTTGAGTTTGTTGGAAAATATCAAATTGTAAATGCAGCGAACAGGTTTCTATAACCCGATTGGGGGCCAAAAAAAAACAGCCAAAATTTGTGCATTTTATGTCACTTTTTGCGACGACATTTTGGCCTTTTGCGGCGACATGTCGTCGCTAAAGCCCTATTTCTGTGCATTTTATGTCACCTTTTGCGACGACATTTTGGCCTTTTGCGGCGACATGTCGTCGCTAAAGCCCTATTTCTGTGCATTTTATGTCACTTTTTGCGACGACATTTTGACTTTTTGCGGCGACATGTCGTCGCAAAAAGTCAAAATGTCGTCGCAAAAAGTCGAAATGTCGTCGCAGAATGTCCCCTTTAGCGGCGACATTGTCGTCGCAAAAGGTTTTGATTTTAATTTTGATTTAATTTTCATAAAACTTTTTGCGACGACTTTGTCGTCGCAAAAAGTGATGACGTGTCAAGCCGATATTGCTGGAAACCGTCGTCGCAAAAGGGCCCAAATGTCGTCGCAAAAGATGTTTAGCTACGAGGCTACAGCGACGACCTTTTTGCGACGACATGTCGCCGCAATAGGTCTTCTGCGACGACATTATCACTTTTAGCGACGACATTTGTCGCCGCAAAAAGGTGATTTTCTTGTAGTGATTGCCTGTTTTTTTGTGGGACGTGAAAGATATGTCATTGAAACAATATTGAATGAATGTGATATACATACATCACATGGGATCCCAAAGCTCATCGATAGATGTCTTGTCACAATTGGAAGTAATAATAAGCTGGAGATGCATCAACTGGTTCAAGAGATGGGGAGAGACTTAGTCCGTCAAGAATCACCTAAGAAGCCATGGAAACGTAGTCGATTATGGAATCATGAAGAGTGCCTTAATTTGTTGAAAGAAGACAAGGTAATAGAACAACACCATGTTTATTCACTATTTTTCATTATTAATCAAACATATGAATGATCTGCTGCTCCTTTTCTTCTAAACAAAACAGGGGACCTCGAATATTCAAGGTCTATACCTAGACATGAAATTGTTGGATCAAGAGGCATTACGTGAGACAAGTATACTTCCCTATGTTTATCACTTTTTCGCAATGATTTGGAGGATTGTTTTTTCCCTCTTGCTTTAATTTTTCTGATGTTTTCATGGGCCTCCTTGCAAATGATTAGGACTGAGCACAAATGCTTTATGTAAGATGGATAAATTACATCTACTCCAACTCAATCATGTAATTCTTGAAGGGTCATACAAAAACTTTCCTAAAGGCTTAAAATATCTGTGTATGCATGGCTTCCGATTGAAATATATACCTTCAGATTTGCCGATGGATAAATTGGTTGCTCTTGACATGTCATATAGTGATCTCGAACAACTTTGGGAGAAGCCCAAGGTAAGAAAATTCAGTGTTTTGTTACCTGTTCTTATTAGTTTATTAATATGTTTGTGATAACATGATTGACTATTTCATTTCAGTTGATTGGGTCATTGAAGTTTCTTAATGTCAGTTACTCTAACCTTGTTAGAGTTGGTGGCTTCTCTGGACTGCCATCACTTGAGAGGTTGACACTAACAGGATGTGAAAATTTGATTGAAGTTTGCGAAACAATTGGTGCATGTGCTAAGCTTGTTAATCTTGATTTGAGCTACTGCCAAAAGCTAAAAGAGATTCCAAGAAGCATTAACAAATTAAGTATTGAAATTCTAAGAATAGAAGGTTGCAATGGTGTTGGTGAAGTTGTACTAAGAAGTCCAAAATCATTTTTTCTGTTGTTACCTGCATCGCTAGTGGAGTTGTCCCTTGCAAATAATAATTTATTTGATGAATCATTTCCCATGGACTTCAGTGGCATGCCAATGTTGAATTATTTATGTTTGGATGATAATCCTATTCATTCAATACCTGATTGTGTGAAAAGCCTTAGAAACCTCAATAGACTCAGTGTTAACAGATGCTTTATGCTGAAGACAATTGTGTGCCCTACAAGAACGATAAACTTTTTGCATACAAAAGACTGTGTGTCACTCCAGAAAGTAATTTTTCATTCTGAAATGTCAAGACCACCATTCATGTTTTATGAGGGTGCGAATTCCTTGAATGAAATTGATGGCATTATAAAATTTCAAGATTTGGCAAGTGTTGACACAGATATATTATGTGTTTTGGGGAGGAAAAATCTGCAATATGTCCGAGATCAAATGGTGAAGATTCAGGTTTTTCCAAATTATAATCATGAGATGATACTTCCAGTTCAGGTACATAGCGCGCGTTTTCTCTCTTTCAGAAACACAAACATACATACACTAACTATGTGCATAAATTTCATGCCAATTATCTTGTCTTTGCAGATGTGTTATGAATTTGGAATATTCAGCACATATTTCACAGGGAAAGAAGTTCCAATTTGGGTAGCTCATAAAACCTATGGGTCATCTATCATTCACTGTGCCATCATCACCACCAGTGAATAAAGTCATTCAAGGATTAAATATATGCTTTGTGCATACATCTTCAAGTACACAGTGGCAGAGTCTTTTGTGGATAAAGGTTAGGAACATAACAAAAAACCACACTTGGATATATTGGAGACCTACAACTGTTTTTTCAGAAGTAGAAAATGACATGGTATGGTTGACCCATTTGGTTGTTTGGGAACAAAGATCTTGAAGATGGTGATAGAGTTCATGTTACCATATTAGAGTCTGAGGAATATGGTGGTTTGATAGTAAAAGAGTGTGGGATCAGCCTCATGTACAATAATAGAGATACCAAAGAAGATCCTTTGGGTTATTACAAGTTATGGAAAAACCGAATTGGTGGAGATCTCTTTGGTTTTCAGTTAACTTCTGGAGATTACTTCCTCGCCCATCCACGTTTAATGACGCTTTGGTATGACCATAAATATGGAGAGCAACTCCTGAAAGGAATAGGAGGTATAACAGCTTGCCAGAATTTTATAGGCTACAATGCCCACTTTAAAGGTATTATGCCATTAATTCTTTAAATTTTCCTATTTCTGCTTTCTTATATGCAAATAACAAGTGTGTTACTGTCTTCATTATAGATCCTGATGAAGTGTAGTCTGATCAGTACAACTCCTTTTGAGAGACTCATCATTTCTGTTTTGTGGATGAAATCATAAATGATTGTGCATATGAGTATTATGTAAGTGGCAATCCATGAGTGTTTATTTGTAGAAGCTAAACTCAAATAATGCTAGGTTTTGGAAAATGAAGTCAACCGAGGACAGCATATGTATGGAAAAAGACAGCAGAAGTTTGTTGCTATTTCAGTAATTTTATTGCTGCGTCAGTTTTTTATATCCTTTTAGTGCTGTTTATTCTGGTTCCAACAATGTAGGAAAAGGTTGTTATAGTACTTACCTTAAATTTATGTAATGGATGCTTGAAAGGGTGTACGATATCTGAAGCAATTATGACATGAACTTCCAGCCCCAAAAGTTGCCTATGGTCCTTTCTGTTTTGCTTCTGTTCCTCATGTCACACACACACATACACACAAACTCATACTTTCTTTGAATTTGGAACTCAAATATTACAAATTGAGATGAATAACATATATTATAGGATTTTACGAGATGTTTTGCTGTCGCCTGTGATGTTACATTGGTATGAGAACTGTTATCCCACCTATTGAGGTAGCATATATATATATATATATATATATATATATATATATATATATATATATATATATATATATATATATATATATATATATATATATACTTCCATATATGCACGTCAATGTTTCACCAGTGATATGACATTTCCATGTTGGTGTGATTAGTACATGTCATCTCCTCTTATGAGAGGTAGCCATGGTGTGATTGAGGATTTGTTTAGGGGCCGTGTGAGTCGACCATGACTTTTGTGTTTGGTTCAATGGTGCGTGTGTAGACAATATTGAAGTAAATCGACACTAATGAAGCTCTGTAACGAGAAACTTGGCACAATATGTATAAAGAACCAAATAACGAGAAACTGATGAAGCTCTGTAACGTCTGTCTTCTTCTAGTGTAGAAAATTTTACAATTCCGTGGTTTGGTCCAACATGTTAATAAACAATTAGTTATATTTATTTATTAAGTAATAATGGTAAGGAACCAAAGGCATGTATTGGCCCTGCTTTGGACCTTTATACATAAGATAAGACATGTGGTTAGCACCAAACTATGAATCCTTAGGCTTTCAAATAGTATGTAAAAATTTTTAAACCAAATTGTACATGAATCTTACTTATATCTACGTATTTCGGATTGGTTTTTTTGTTTCTTCAGTACGAAATAAAATACATACATCAGTACCTGTATTTTGTGGAACTATAAATTCACCCGGAAAAAAAAAAAAAAAAAAAAGCTATAGGTCGAATCAGATATGTTTAAAGTTTGACTTTCCTCTTATCACAACATGAGAGTTGCTCTTGTTTATTACTTGAGCAAACCTATCACATCTGATATTGTTTTCAGTGAGAAGCAATAGAGATGCTGATCATATGCATCATCATATTTTAGTAGTGATTGTTCCAGGTTTGTTAGCTTGATTGGAAGTGTACTATACAAGTAGTATAGCACATGCAACAGAATTTTTTATACATTCTTAAGGAAATAACTCAACTTATGGAGTTGGTTTTTAAATTAAGGATGATCAAGTAAACGATATTAGTTGGTAATTTGGTATAAATTATACTAATAATGTCTATAAAATATGAATATGTGTGACTATTTTGAAATAATAAAAAGTACAATTATACTTGATAAAAAAATAACCAAAAAGTCAAATGAAACTTGCAGAAGGGGGTATAATCATATAAAGCTTCCACAGGCATCCATATATCCTCCCTGTGAAATAAGCAGATCGACACCCAACACCATTTCTTCAGTACTCGATCACTGTGATCTAAAACTTCCATGGCTATTATCACTGAAGTAAAAGAACAAGAAGCAACTGCAGTGTATGACGTTTTCCTAAGTTTCAGAGGTAAAGACACGTCTTACTTTTGTCGATCATCTTTACCAGGCTTTGATAAATGAAAACATATGTACATTTCTTGATGAGGAAGAGGTTGAAAACGGGGATCGAGGACCTGAAACCAGAGCTTTCCAGAGCTATAAAAAACTCTCGTGCTGCAATAATTGTGTTGTCCAAAACCTATGCATCTTCCACATGGTGCCTAGATGAGCTTGTGATGATCCTGGAGCAACGAAGGACCTCCAACCAATTTGTTCTTCCCATTTTCTACCACGTTGAACCGACACATGTCAGGAAGCAAAAAAGCAGTTTTAGAGAGGGGTTGACTATACACAAACAAAGGATAGATGCAGAAAAAGACCAGGAGATGAGAAATAAAGGTACTCGAAAGTTGGGGTTGTGGATGAAAGGACTTACAGAAGTTGCTGCTTTAAAAGGAAAGGATGCAAATGGACGGTAATTTTTTTGTATCATCAATTCTGTCAAACTCTTGTACAATTTTTATTAATTTGATTAAAAACAAAACAAAAAGATATCGATAGAACTTAGCCTAATAGCCATTCAACATGTTAATAGCCGATCAGTTTACTGATATACATATACTGTGTTGTCTCTTATCATTTCGATCAAATTTCAGCCGAGAGACATTGTTCATTGAAGAAATTGTGAAGGAAATCTGCAGTAGATTGGGTCCACGGTTGCAGAGTAAAATCCCACACTTAATAGGGATGGACTATTCAATTCTTGCCATCAGTTCTTGGTTGAATGAAAAATCCTCAAAAACTACTCGCATTCTCACAATTTGGGGAATGTCTGGGATCGGAAAGACATCTTTGGCAAAATATATCTATATGTCCAACTACCAAAATTTTGAAACAAGCAGCTTCGTTGAAGGAATAGAAAGAA